>CALSFV010000418.1:0-180188 GCA_943737045.1 Parapristionchus giblindavisi
CAGCGGCGGCAGAAATTTGTTCGCGAAGATGGATATCCCGTAGTTTCTGAACAATTCTTTAGCATTAAAGGGAGCGTAACCTCTCTCAATGGTCTCTTCGACGCGTAATGCTCTCTCGTTGTTAGAGAACAGAGAAATAGTGTGCAGAAAGATGAGACCATTGAGAGAGGTAACGCTCCCTTTAAGCGAGTAAGTATAGTAATATGCGTTAAGTTCAATTTACCAACTGTTCGAAATTTCGTCAAATGTTCGAAAGCACATGAGAGTCTATGGATTTTAGAGATTTAGAGAAGCTTTCGAGCGAAAAAAGTTGAGAATTTTCTATTCAACTAATTGTTTAACTAATTGGAAGGACCCTTGATAATCTTACCCTTTCAAGTTCTTTTTGTAATTCAATCAATATTTGATATTTCGATTGTATTTCTTTCTTTTTCGATTCCATTTCTTCTTTCTTAATTCTGACATACTCTTGTGAATCAATACGAACCTGAATTACAATCTAATCAATAATTTTATTTAATTAATGTAGGCTACTTTATTTTCTCTCCATAACTTTACATCTGCATACATCTTCTCATATTTTTTAAAAATTCTTTTCTGAAGAAAAAAACGAACCTTTGCATTATATCGAACTGTTGTATGACCAATATGAGGATCTTCCCAGCAACAGTTACCACAAATCGGCTTATTGTACTGAAAAATTCCATAATATAAATTATAAGAAAATATTCCAGCAAATCCATAAAATATCCGCCAAACAAACTTTATTATATAATTTTTAAAAAAGCGAATGCGAATAGAATATGCAATTACCTCAACGCAATTTAAGTCAGTACAAATTCTCATTTGAGAGGCTTGAACGCTCTGAAAATGTCATCTCGATTGATTATACTATTTTTGAGTATCCGTAATTACCTCTTTACAGTGAAAACAAACAGTCGATTCTTCTTTGGTATTCGGTTTTTGTTCAGCCAATTCTGCATCATAGTTTTTTTTTAAAGTTACATCTGTCTCACTTTAAACTAACTGAGTGCAAGTCGATTTATTGCGAAATATTGTCCATCAATAATTTTATTCACTCTTCGGCAAATGGGACAAGGATAGCTATAACATCTTTGATTTAAAGTTAATAGTTAATAATATTTAGCATTTCTTACCTATGGGACAAATTCGTAGAACGATTAAATGGTGAAAACAAATGCACGAAGAATGAATAGATGTTGCTCGCACTGCAATTACTTGATCACTTTCGTAACAAAATATGGTTGGGCTTGGTTGCATTACAATATTATGTCTTATTACGAAAAAACTCGAGGGTATCCATCTTTAAATAATAGTAAATGAATAAAATCGAACCTATCGTCTTTCTTAACAGCTTCAATGCAAACTTTGCAGAATGTATGACCACAATGAAGAGTGTGAGGAATTCGAATATTTGAATCTTGAATTAACAATATTTAAACGTTGAACAGTAATATTGTTTCGTAAAATAAGTCGCAAAATTTAATTATCAGCATATAATTTGTTCTATTGGCAACTATTTCTTCATTAATAAACTCCATGAAGCACATTTTTACTTAATAGTTTTACTGACCGGGAAGAGAAAAGACGAGAATAAAGGGAAGAATGAATTGCCGAGTTTTTTATTTGACAAGAATTGCAAAAATTTTCAAATACGCTGTGCTATATCACTCATGTACATTGATTTACTTATTAACTTTATTAATATCCATGCGAATAATTTATCGTACAAAAGGAGCCACTGTGACCTAGTCCCCTTTCCTACCTTGAGGCTTCCCTCCTGGCCCATTTGTAACTACATCACCTTTATGTTTCAAACTCTTTTCACTCGTCATAATTATGTGTCTCGTTTAGTGCATACGCACGTTGATAGTTAATGAATAAAAGACTTAATGTTCTTCCTCAACCAATCAATGTGGAACAAAACGGAGTTGAATTCATTTTTTTTAAATTCATTACAAAAAAACCATCTTTATCGCTACCTCTCTACTGGATACCGTCCACTGCCTCTAGCAGTAAAAGTAAGCTGATTTGCGTGGTTTAATCGGGCCACAGGAACATCAAGAGTCGCCCATCCCGCAAAACAATCATACTTCAATGCAACGCACGGACCACCTGCCGGGATGCCATTCACGTCAGAGCTATCAATTATTCTCCACAACCCTTTTCGAAGCCCTTCGGTTTAAATAAAAAAAAATCAAAAACAAAAAACAAAAAAAAACAGTTATAATAAAAAAGCCCTACAATTAAACTAAACTTACAATTAGACATCAAATTTACTTTATTGCATATGAAAATAAATCGAATAAGGAATAAAGATCAACTAACCAAATTGTTCCATACATATTTCACAGTTTAATGAGTCTTCAATGTCGGAATATGAAGGCTCTTTTATAATTGCTGTATTGATCTTTTCCTTAACGAAAACGGCTATGAAAATGTTAGGTGGTAAGAATGACGAGGTACAATCACAGAAAAAAACACTTTGGATCATGAACCTTACCCATTTTCACGGTACAACAAATACAATAACTAATAAGGGAATGACGGCCACTCACATCTCCACGAAAAGAAGGGGTATATGATTACAAATCCGTTTTCAAAATCTGCCAAATAGACATTCCAAAAAGTTAAAGGTAGTTAAAGTTTTGAAAAAAGATGCAAAAACACTTCCATCGTCGAAGAGTCGAACCTGTGTACTTTTTTTCTTTTTCATTCCCAACCCATCGCCTTACCCAACTCGACCACCGCTGCCTATTGCGCGCCTGGAAAAACATGCCTGTTAGTGGCAAAATCACGTGGAAAAATGTCCTATATCCTGTAACTTCTCTAGTCTACCGAACTAGCAGGTTTTGTAAACGGATTCGAAATCAGCGTGTTCGACTTACTATACCCTTCACTTTTAGAGGAGATCGGGAGATATGAGTCCAGATCATTCCCTAGTAAGGTATCAAATTCAAGCATGTTGGGTATTCGATTCTGATTGTCTCTCTGGTACGCACGAGATAAAAAAAAAGGGGAACCGTACCATATACTTATTAGGAAGTTGAGCAGACATGAGGAAGGTACACTTCGCGTTATCCGAATTATCCGAAGTGCTTATATTTAAAATTCCATTTTCATCTATTCCAGCAATTGAGGAGTTATTTCTCAAGCTAGAATACAACTTTATTACATACCTTTTTAAAACGAAACTTACTCTGTCTTCATAATTTCCCATGTCAGATCATTCATATTCACTGCAACTAATTCGTTAAAAGACATATAAAATATCCAGTTGTTGAACATTACTGATCGCTTATTGATCTGTAAAAGTCAAATTACTCAAATAACCGTATAACTTATTGTTACCGCAGGTAATCCTATCTCCTCTATATATTCTTTTGATTCAGGCGGATATCGTCGAATAGTGGAAGTAAGACCATTATCAATGATACAGAATACGGTATGCCTTGAAATCAATAATAATAAATTTATCTGACCTCGGGGGGTATTTTAAGATTCATAATTAAATGTTTAAACAATATGATAATGTCAGGAGGTAAGAAAGAAGGCTACGATTACTAGATCGCAATGTGTTCTAGTAAGAACGTATAGAGTAGGCAAAATATATTCGTAAGAGAAGGTCACGTGGTTTTAATTTCCGTATTTCATATACGAACCTATGCAAATATAGATTTCCCGAAAACTGCGAAAACATCATATTTTTAATCTTAACTGGTCAACCCAACCCAGAACATTTTCTTGCGCGACTTAGATTTCTATCGAAAATAAAACAGAGAAAAAAAGATAATTATACATTTTCAAAGCGCAGAGTTCGTGGCGAACTCAAAAAATGCCAACTTTAGAAAACAAACTAAATGACTACACGCGCCGTTCCTGTTTCAGGGTGAGGGTTAATGTGAAATACAAACTACAGAAATGATCCTGTGAAGTATGACTGCATATTTTTTAAATTACTGAATGTTTACTGGTGATTATGCTGCTGAAGAATTCATTTAACACGAAAATAGAAAACTGACCCAGCCAAATGAAGGTGTCTGACATAGGTCAGTTCAATCCCTTCAAATCGGTAATCCCCATATGGAATAACAAATGATGCATTCCGATGTTCTGATCTTTCTATCGACATGTAGGAAGAACCATTCTCTGATTGAACTCTTCTTATTCCACTTTCGCTCTGTTAAAATGAACTTATTTTTTTATTTATTCCATCTTATATAATGAGAAGAGTTGATATATAAGGTATATTCTATAAAGAATTCACGAATTTGTGCTTACGGATTCATTCACTGCGAATCTCCCTCTTTTATGCTGTACTGAAAATATTTTACTAACAAAATGATCAGTTTCGAGGAGGAGACCATCGCCGACAACTCCGTATATCGATTTGCTTCCAAATACTTTGCTATGTTTTGCTTTTCTCCAAATATAAATTCATTAGTTTAAAATTTGGAAAGAAAAAAATACCCATTCATCCACGTAAGTCTTGTGGTAGAATAGAGAAAAAATTCATCTGAAAATAAATTGAAAAATTAGAATTATAACAAAAATATCAATCACTGGGACATCTTTATTCTCACTATGTATGTAGGTACCTTGAGATATTTGATAGAAGGTTCCTGCACGATGAATCGCATATTTTTCACGCTCAACGAAGTTCATCATTCAACTAAATTTAGAAAATATTATAAAAATATCAGATCATTTACAATTTGAACAGGTTTGAATCAGACTAACGCTATCTCTTTGAATCGGAAACATGTTACGAATTAGTTAAAAACAATCGAGAGGGATAGATTACTTAAGTGAAATTAAATAAGATGTATATGAAAGCAAGCGTATGTTCTCTAGTAATATTATATAATATGCAATAAAAGCTTAACATTCTAAGGGTAGAGAGATACCAAGCGATGTAAGCATATGTGCATTGTTTTGAATATATGGCGTCCTGCCACAGGGTACATACAGTATTCTTGACATAATGACGTCAGGCGTCCTTGCCACACTAACAGAGTGAATGAGAAAATGAATTAAATTAATAATATTTAATTTAGATTTGTATGCACTTTAAAGGTGGTGTCCCACGAATATTTTCGTGAATAAACTGTGAAGACAGGATGGTAGCAAAAGTCATATAAGTCGCCACATACTCTTATTTTTATAATGATTCTGCGTATTGATCGGTATAATCATGAATAAAAGATGCTCAATGGTGCAGGGAATGGAGAAAGAGAGATGGGAAGGGGCCCAATGAGAGGGCAAAGGTTGAGTGTCGGTCGCAAACTGAACATCAACACACTTTTTACTTGCAGTATATGTATTAGGAGGCTCATTCTAATCGTGGTAGGAACCAATGAATCTTTTCGTGGTTCCCCATCTTTAAATGTAACATTTAAAAGATATCTAGGTTAGCTAATAATGTATGGTGTATCGGTCCGCTATGGGTCATGAAAGTGATGGATAGTGAATAATAATAAACATTTAGAAAGAGACATTGGACGTAGCGGCCGAAACACCATGAAGCACAATTTTTTTTTAAATTCACATCTTAAAACTTATATTTTATAGTGCATGTCACACATAATTGTACAACTTCATTTATTTATTTATTGTATCTGCTTGGATAATTATCGTGTTAACACGCATCTCGCCTAAGAATTGACCAAAATACAGTGATTTACTACACTCTTTTGAGTTGACCCGATCTTTTCGAGGTAGAGCTATGAAAAAAATGTTCAACAGATGAAATGTGTATTTATTTATTTATTTATTTATTTATCATACATCGCGAAGATGTTTCAACAAGTAAAAACGATATAAATGAATAAGATTTGCACAAGGAAATAGAATGGGGAGAATAGATAGAATGGGGAGAATAATATTTTCTCTAGTACTTTCAGATAAAAATGTGAAAATGCAACTTGATAATTTTGCGTCCCCAAAAGGAATTGATCGCGTTCCACAGTCCCGGGAAAGATTTTTTAAATGCTTATTGTCAGGCGATAGAGCTCATAGAGAGCTTTCGATCAAGCTCTTGAGAGGATCTTGAGAGACCATGGGGATTTGGCTGAACGACATCCAAAAAACTGCAACTGTATGGTCGAAGATCACTAATAAAGAGTCGCTTTGATCTACTCGCCATTGTCGGCTCCTTGACAAGGAGTTTCCTGTAATATACGTGAGAATGGGCTGATGATCGATCTGACGTCGAGATGCTCAACCAAGTTCGTTTTGCTCTCGCTGCAGCCAAACCATCGTTCCTTCCGATGGTTCTTGGTACGGATTTACCAATGGATACTATACAAGGTGCGGCATAATTAAGGAGGCATGACTACCTCCAGTTAGCAAGGGCTTTTCAGTGGTTTTGTTTTTCCCTCGAAACAATTTCATTGAATTTCATCATTATGAGCATCTCATGTCTGAGTTTGTTGCTGATTGCTTTTCATTCAGTGAAATTGCATGACTTATAACTAGTCTAGATACAAATCATCCTGGCTCGCATCGCGTCGGCTGGACACAAAGTTACGCTTTCTTTAATAGAAACTGTTCACAGTGGAACAAACGAACAACGCCCAAAATGATAGGATATGGGAAGAGGACTCCTTTGAAGAGGATGAGAGTTGAATCGAACCTCTCTTACCCAGAAATTCATGGTCGTTTGTTTTTTTGTGCCCCGGTCAAGACTATCCTTGTCTTCTTTTTCCAATTCATTGTTTTCTCATATTAATTTTCATTAAAAAGCACACTAAATTCCAAAGATCATTTATTCACGAAATGGTTGATACGAAACATAAATTAAGAGTGTAAAGGCCAAAGACCAAAGACCAATAAAAATAGATTAAAAATGATATTATCTGTACTGTCAAGCGAACTTGAAATGAGAACTTCGAACTTTTCCTGACTTTTATCACTGTCACAATCTCTATCAAGTCTGGTAGTACTTTTATTGATTTTTAAAATTTTACACGAATTGTATCGCCTTTGTTTGGCTTCTAGCTCGACTTATTTTTTATAACAATGAAAACTGATTAGTTACAATTCGGATAATGCTCAACCCTCCATCCCTTTTGTTTCATTGTCGGAATCGCTATAATTGCTCACAATTGTCATTGTCAGACACAGTGGCAATGTGGCACACACAGAGAAATAAGTGTAATCCACGGAGCATGTAACACTTTTTGTTACAAAAAAGTGTTAAATAAATATAATAGTTCACAGGTATGTTCTGTCGGTAACACTTATTTCTCTGTGCATAGAAATGCTATGCAGTTTTTGAGAATGAAAGAAACTAATTTATCAATTTCTTTAGAGAAAAATATTGCAAAAGTTTCGACCAGGATGAGATTCGAACTCACGCGGGGAAACCCCATTGGATTAGCAGTCCAACGCCTTAACCACTCGGCCACCTGGTCATGTGAATTCTATTTGCGGAATAGGCAATAAATAATTGAAAGCAAGCGATCGACAGCAAAGAAAGTGAGAAGAAAACGTCAAAGATCAAACAGAGTTGTCAATTCTTGGAATTTACTGCCTAATTCTACCATAATCTGTCCTACTGTCAAAGTCTTTCGTAATTGTATTTCTACCCATGCTTTGTAACTAAAGTTTTATCGTCATTATGTATTTATTCAACCTTACTACCTCGTTGTGGTATTGTATTTATGTGTCCCTAATGCATTTCTCTATGTATCTCATTATCATTCTTACCTGAAACGCACATAAAGATATTATTAAAGATGGGACACGACCAACCTGTTGTGTTATTTTTAATATAACAAAAAATTTTAGCCAAAATCACAATGTGGATAGATTAAATTGAAAAAATGAAATGTTGACAAAGCAATGACCGAGAATTTAAACGAAAAGTTTGAAAAAAATGCACACTCCAATTTTATTTCGTTTATGTTTCAAGGAATTCATAATAGTTTGTAAGGCGGATAGTAACCAATAGCATCTTATTGTTAGTTTCACTGAACTATTCCAATTATTTCAAATATAATACAATACATAAGCTTAATCTGTTTGATTCATCAAAAGGTTGACAAATATTGTATGAGTCTGGCGGAATTTTGATCATTGAGTATATAATTGTGACCATGGTTGTATTCAGCGGCATCTGAATAATGCAAAGGCTCGATTATCAATTCTTCCAGACGGTCTAGAAAATCAATCGATAATCATACACTAATCTCTGGAATGGAAGGTGTGATAAGATCCAACATAAGAGGAAGATATCAGTGATGCTTCAGAAGGCCATGCGAACGCACTCCAGCGATAATCGACACTTTATCGAGTTAGTGATTTTTCCATAGATAGTTAGAATTTACAGTTTTTTTTAGAGATTATGAAATTCAATATTTAAATTAAATGCAAGGTTCAGGTAGAAAAAGGAATGTTGAATGTGAATAATGAAACTGTTCGACGAAAAGTAAAAATCATAAGAAACAATGATGAAAATATGAAAGAACGGCGAATGTAGAAAAGTATTCAAAAAGAATAAATGACATAAACAAATATTACGTGGTGGGGAAGATGCTTAACATCAAAACGTGGATAACTGTTCCTGAAAATATTGCTTCTAAAAATGAAGAAATTGCTACATTCATCAATAGAAAGTTAAGCATCGATTTAACTCACTCGAATTTGTGTAATTGCGGTATCAATAGATTGTATGATAATATTAGCAGATTGAATAAATGTGTCACTGAACTCATCTACCGTAGATCTCAATTCATTAGCTTCCTAAAATTAATTATTTCAAATAGAATAATTATTTCACTTAAATACCTCCTGTGTGAATATAACATCAGCGGCGGCAGAAATTTGTTCGCGAAGATGGATATCCGGTAGTTTCTGAACAATTCTTTAGCATATATGCGATAGTAAGTATAATAATATGCGTTGTGCTTAATTTTTTTCAACTTTTGCTCTTACTTTGCGTCAAAATTTCGAAAACACGCGAGGGAGTATGGGATTTTAGAGAAGCTTTAGATTGAAAATTTGTAAAAAAAGCATTCTATCCTTCAAAATTTCGACGGAAACTTCGAACAAAAGTTCAACTATCTGGAGCCGTGATAGTTTTTCTTTAATGTCTCAGTGTGACTTTTGAACAAGATTATTTTTCGTCGATAGGTATAGAGAAAAAATACTCTAGCTCAAAGGTCTCACTGAGAGTTAAAAGACCCTTGTTAGACCGACCTGTTCAATTTCTTTTTGTAGATCAATCAACACTTGATATTTCGATAAAATTTCTTCCTTTTTCGATTCCATTTGTTCTTTCTTAATTCTAACATACTCTTGTGATTCAATACGAAACTGAATTATAATATTTTAATAAATTGCAATTATTAATGTTTGTCTTGAATACTTCATTTTCTCTTTCCTTATACATACAACATTTATAAATTATTCCTTGTCTGAATAAAAAGTCGAACCTTTTGATTATATCGAACTGTTGTATGACCAATATGAGGATCTTCCCAGCAACAGTTACCACAAATCGGCTTATTGTACTGAAAAATACAAAAATATATAAATTAAAAGAAAATATACCAATAACACATATCCATAAAAAAACTTCAAAATATCTTTATAATATAATTTTAAAATCATCGAATGCGAATAGATTATGTAATTACCTCAATACAATTTAAATCAGTACAGATTCTTATTTGAGAAGCTTGAACGCTCTGAAAATTTCATTTCGATTGATTATATTTACTATTGTAGAGGAAAGAACAAAATAAGGAAAAAGTAAAGGCTCGTTAAAAAATAGTGGAAAACCGAAATCGGCGACTTTCCACCAGGGCCGGTCGTCAAACGAAAATTTGACGGATTCGTCAAAACGTCAATTTGACGGTTAGAAAATCCGTCAAATACCGTCAAATTCGTCAAATTCGTCAAAATATTGTAAATGCCTCTTGCTTAATTCAAAATCATCTTTTAACAAGGGTTTTCAACTGAGAGCAACAAAAAAGCAGAACGACATAACATAAACAACGAGTCGTAGATAATTACTCAAAATCAAAAATATGGATGTTCTTGTTACATGACGAAAAGCGATTTTGTTCATTACTGAACACATTTACAGTATTTCATTTATCGTGAGAAATAAGGGGATGGTAGTCGAAAAATATATAATTTAAAAATTTCATATTATTATTGACTATTCTCGCCCATTTTACCTTTTATTGTCGCTATAATTTTTGACGGATTTGAGGATAAAATTTGACGGTTTCCGTCAAAAATAATTTGACGGATGGATACCGTCAATCCGTCAATTCGTCAAACGTCGAATCCCAGCCCTGCTTTCCACCCGTTAAAAAGGTACCCGGAAAGTCGAAAATGGAAACACGAAATTTGAATTCGCGCGCGCACAAAGTGGTGCAGGAATTCAAATTCCGACTTTCCGTCGTCGATTTTTAGAAGTTTAAATGGAAATTCAACTTCCTGCTCGCTAAACACATGTACTCTGCGGAAATTCGCTGTCGGAAAGTCGGAATTTGAATTCCCGCACCACTTTGCGCGCGCGCGAATTCAAATTTCGTGTTTCCATTTTCGACTTTCCGGGTACTTTTTTAACGGGTGGAAAGTCGTTTTCCACTATTTTTTAAAGAGCCATAAGAGAAAGATAAATGTAATTACCTCTTTACAGTGAAAACAATCAATAGAGGTCGTTTGTTCTTTTGTATTCGGTTTCAGTTCAGCCATCTCTGTATTGTAATTTTTAAATTTATGTCTATCTGACTTTAAACTAACTGAGTGCAAGTCGGTTGATCACGAAATATTGTCCATCAAAAGTTTTATTCTCTCTTCGACAAATGGGACAAGGATAACTATAACACATTTGATTAACAGTTAATAATTTTAAAAAATCGAACCTATCGTTTTTCTTAACAGCTTCAATGCAAACTTTGCAGAATGTATGACCGCAATGAAGAGTGTGGGGAATTCGAACACTTGAATCTTGAATTAACAACATTAAAACATTGCACAAAAATATGTCTCCGTCATCCAAGCAATATGGAACAAAATGGAGCAGAATTCAACTTTATAAAAAAAATGCTTAAATAAAAGAGCCTTATCTAACTAAATTTACATATTAAATTTACTTAATTTTATATCACACAAAATTGAAAAAGCATTAGCGATCAACTCACCAAATTTTTCCATACATATTTCACAGTTTCTTAAGTCTTCGAGCTCAGAATATGATGCATCTTTTATGATTACCGTGTTGGCCTTTTCCTTAACGAAAACGGCTATGAAAAATTAGGTGGAGAGAACGACGAAAACAATCACAGGAAAAAAACACAGGGTTATGAACCCCTTGTCAGGGCTAAAACAAGTACAGTTCGCTATTCTATTCGCTATTTGGCTATTCTTCAAATTCGAGCATATTGGGTATTCTTTTCTGATTGTCTCTGAGAACTGTGAAGGAGATAAAGAATGGAGAAACCTTACCATATACTTCTTAGGAAGTTGAGCAGAGCCTAGATGAGTGTAGAATTCATCCATATAGTCATCCGAAAATTTACAATTCCATTCTACATTTACAATTCCATTCTCATCTATTCCAGTAATTATGGGGCAACTTTCTCTCAAGCTAGAATACACCTTTATTGCATAAAACTCTCTGAGAAAATCCACATAGATGCGGTATTAATGAAAAATGAATTTTCTTGTTTTTATGTATGATGATCACACACTCCGCGTGTGAAGTTAACTTGCACTTGAAATTTTTGCAGTGGACAGCACGTGTCACTAATCAGTTTAGTCATAGTGAGAATTGATTAAATGTGAAATTTATTCGAAATTTCATACTTTTTTTTTTCGTTGATGTCTGTTCGAAAAACGTTCCTTATATGAGTGCGCTTGCGAGAGAATCGACTAAGTGCCGGCACAGTAAAAAAATCAAATTTTGGGGATCGCGGTTCTCAAGGGTGCTGATGACGGTGGACATGTTCATTTTGCACCTAGATCCACTGTTGAGGCCAGACAACGTCGCGTTTAAATCTCGTTTTTCGCGTTGAAAAATCGTTTCTCTTTACCCGATGGTGCTAAAATTACGAAAATGTGACTCACGGGGCAGAATTTTATGGCGATCACGCCTGTCTAATTTATTTTTCATCGAAAATTTTCATAATTTTCATAAATGTATTTCTCTCAACGGCAAAAGTAAGTAATGCAACCTACACAGATCGGACCGAAATGGCTCCAGCATCACATAGAAAAAAATTCAGCCAATTTGCTCCCGCGACTTTCGAGAAAATCAACTTTCAGTGTAGTCATTTTGCCGTTGAAATGGAGACAAGAGACGAGAGAGTGTGGTGGTGTGAGAGAGCAGAGAGGCAGGTGAGGCGGCCAGCATGGGAGGGAAGGGGGGTCGACGGAATTCCCCCCCCCCCCTCTACCTTCTCTGCTCTCTCACACCACCACACTCTCTCGTCTCTTGTCTCCATTTCAACGGCAAAATGACTACACTGAAAGTTGATTTTCTCGAAAGCCGCGGGCGCAAATTGGCTGAATTTGTTTCTATCTGGTGCGGGAGCCTTTCCGGTCCGATCTGTGTAGGTTACATTACTTACTTTTGCCGTTGATGGAAATTCCATTTATGAAAATTATGAAAATTTTTAATGATAAATAAATTAGACAGGCGTGATCGCAGTAAAATTCTGCCCCGCGGATCACAGTTTGATAATTTTAGGACCATCGGATGAAGATAAACGACTTTTCAACGCGGAAAACGAGATTTTAACTCGACGGCGTCTGGCCTCAACGGTGGCTCTAGGTGCAAAATGAACATGTCCATCGTCATCAGCACCCTTGAGAACCCCGATCCCCAAAATTTGATTTTTTGCCTGTGCCGGACCCCCACTGGATATGGTCGATTCTCTCGCAAGCGCAGTCGTATAATGTCTAGAATTTGCCAAGGATTCGATTGTAAGCGCTCAAGAATCGACTGGAATCGAAATACACTTTATTGGTAAAAAAACACACCAAACGAACACCTTGAAGCGCGTTGTAAGTGGAAGGAATTGCGAAGTGCCAGTGAACTTCACTTGTGCTAATTATCATACATAAAACAGGAAAATTCATTTTTCGTCAATACCGAAAAACAAATTCAGTTGTTGAAAGTATATCGTCATAATTTTTTTTTATCAAACTTACTCTATCTTTATAGTTTCCCATGTTAAATCGTTCATATTGACTGCAACTAATTCGTTTTCATAAGAAACATAAAATATCCAGTTGTTGAACATTACTGATCGCTTATTGACCTGTAAAAGCAAATTACTTAATCAACCGTATAACTTATTGTTACATCAGGCAATCCTTTCTTCTCTATATATTCTGTTGATTCAGGCTGATATCGGCGAATAGTGGAAGTATCATCATCATCTTCCATGATACAGAATACGATATGCCTTAAAATCAGTATGTTCCAGTAAGAATGTATCGTACATCGAAAAATCATTGGATCATGATTCATCTGAACCATTCTGAATGGTTCTAGCAGATCAAACGCGATTATGGCCGAATGGGGCATTTTTACGCTCTCTCTTTCTTTTCATTATTTTTCTTTCACTCTAATCTAGTTAGTCCGCAAGAATCGCAATTTTATATTGTGTTTTTCATAAAATCATCATTTTTATTTATTAATAAATCGTTACGATGAAAACATTTTGGGGGGCTACCGATTTCCTGGTTCCGGTTCTGTGATATCATCGGATGATTTTGTGAAAAAAACACAATATTAAATTGCGATTCTCGCGGACTAACTAGATTAGAGTGAAAGAAAAATAATGAAAAAAGAGAAAATGCCCCATTCGGCCATAACCGCGTTTGATCTGCTAGAACCATTCAGAATGGTTCAGATGAATCATCTCTGGTATTTCAAAACTTAAAGTCTACTTACACTTTCACTTTAAGTAGACTTGTAAGTCTACTTCAAGTGAAACACAAGTCTACTTAAAGTGTGACGTCACTATGTAAGTCTACTTAAAGTGAGACGCAAGTCTACTTAAAGTGAGAAAGTGACGTCACTCACTTAAAGTTTACTTAAAGTAAACTTCAAGTCAGTGACGTATTTTAAGTAGACTTAAAGTTTTGAAATACCAGAGATGATCCAATGATATTTCGATTTACGATATTAAGTAGGAGGAACATATTCCGTATGTCTGAGAAGCTCAAGTGATTTCAATCGCTGCTTTTTATAGACAAATATATTGTTTTAGAAATATAGTTTTCCGAGCACTGCTAAATGTGTAGCTGACCCACTTCACCCATCCTCAAACAACTTACACAGAGTTCCATATATAACCATTGATGGAATGAAACCACACTGTGAGGACCGCCCATTTATTTGATCGATCTTTAAAATGAATTTTAAAATTTCAAAAAATTGATAAGCAGCTCCCGACACCGCTAAACCTCATCCCTATATGAGGTTCACCACAAGTAAAAATTTTGTCAAGATCGGTGAGTGTGGCCTCCGGGGATTCCCTTGTGAGAAGCTCAAATGATTTCAATCGTTGCTTTTTATAGACAAATATAGTTTTAGAAATATAGTTTTCCGAGCACTGCTATTGCAAAAAATAGCAGGATCTTGCGTAAGTTGGACTTCCGCCGAAAAAAGTGGAAAAGAAAAAGAATATCTCGAAAGATGCTTGCACACTTTGTAAGCGCAGAGTTTATCGCGCAATGAAAAACTAAAAGTTTCGAAAACCATAACAACAAGTGTGTTACTGAATGTTTTAGGCTAACTGTGTTGCTGACCCACTTCACTCACTCTCAAACAACTTACACATAGTTCCATATGTGGTGTTACATTTTCAAAACGGGCGCACGGCGTGAGCACGTTTCAAAATGTAACACCGTATAGAAAACACACACGCCGTGCGCACGGCGTGCATTTCAAAACGTTCGCACGCCTTGCGCACGTTTTGAAAATGTAACACCACAATAGAGAACCATTGATTCACCTTTTTTATTGGAACTGATTCGCATTGTAATATGAAGGCGTCGATAAAATACTATTATTTTGATACTTTCAAAAAGCGTGAAAATAAAAAAAAACTTACCCGGACATGTGAACGTGTTGTAGATTTGGCTGTTCATTAATCGGCGTAAATTCAATTCCGTCACATCGGAAATCAACTTTGAATGGAATAGCAAATGATGCTTTCCGTTGTTCTTCTCTTTCAATCAACCAGTGGGAAGAACCATTCTCCATTCGAACTCTTATCGTTCCACTTTTACTCTGGAAAGGGTTGGTCATCTTCTATTAAAGGGACTGACACCTTTGTCAACGGTCTCTTCAACGGTCTACGCTATCTCGTTGTTAGAGAAATAGTGTGCGCAATAAAAAATCCATTGAGAGAGGTCACTCTCCTTTTAAGAATAGTAGAACTCTTCGTATTGGCACTTACGCAATTATTTAGTTCGAACTTCCAATTTTTAAACCCCAATGTAACTGGAACTTGGTCCTGCAATTGGAGATGACGTTTGTAACAATTTAATCATGTATAAATATATATCAACACTAACAATATCGAAGAGAAGATTGTTGTCGAGAACTCCGTATATTCTTTTGAGCACAAGGGCTGTGCAAAGTTTTTTCTTTCTCAAATTCAAAATTCATTAGTTGACAATTTGAAAAGACTTACCCATTCGTCCATATATGTTTTTCATAGTTGACTGTGCAATGGTGAAAAAATTCATCTGGAAAATAATTTTTAAAAAAAACTTGAATTACAATACAAATACTTGGACATCTTTATTCTCACTACCTTGAGAAAGTTGATAGAAGATTCCTGCACGATCAATCGTATATTCTTCACGCTCAACGAAATTCATCATTCAACTGAAATTAGGAAATTTTGTATCAGATTATTTACAATTTGAAGAGGTTTGACTCACAATAACGTTATTATTCTCTATATCGGAAACATGCAAAGAATTAACACAGTTAAAAACTTAGGTGAAATGGTCAACATTCTAAGGATAGAGAGATACCAAGCGATGTAAGCATATGTGCATTGTTTTGAATATATGGCGTCCTGCCACAGGGTACATACCGTATTCTTGACATAATGACGCCAGACGTCCTTGGCCATACTAAGAGAGTGAATAAGAAAATGAATTAAATTAATAATATAGATGTACAAGTGTAGATTTGCATGCACTTTCAATGTAAGCTATTGAAATAAATATCTAAGTTAGCTGATAGTGTGCTCTATGGTGTTTCGGCCGCTACGTCTCATGCATAGAGTGATAGAGAGTGAATAATAATACATATTTATCGAATCTTTCAATTTGACGACTGAGTTAAAAGAAAATCATTGATAATACTATAATAGTATTAAAATAAGAAGAAACAAAAAGAACTTTAACAATTAAGTCACAGTATTACATTATGAATATAAGAACTAAAGTACACAGGGTTTTGCATAGTTACAATTGACTTATCTAAAAACTTCCATTGAGAGACTATTCTGTTGCTTAGAAAGGCTAAATACTTAGAAGACAGACAGAGACTGTAACTGCTTGGATAAGAACCTAGAAACATCAATATCGTAGTTTGATATAACAATTGTTATTCAAACAGCATGGTGGCTTTTTTCCAATTCATTCTTTTCTCATATTAATTTTCATTAAAACACAATAACACTAAAATCAAAGATTCCTATTGAACGATCTACTTTTAATTAATCAAAAATCTGTTATCCCGAGTTCAATTGTGCCCGTCGACACTAGATTTTAATGCAAATTTCAATACATATTTTTTACGAATTTTGCAGGAGAACATTATCTTTTCTGCATTTCCCAATTGTATCAAAGCTATTGCAGGATGTTAAATTGGGCAAAATGAACTAGCAAAGGTTTACGTTATCAAAATAAAACAGAAATAGATTGTAATAAACGTGAAAATGTGCAAAAATGATAGGTATTTGTGAATCAAAAGTAGCAATTAGCATGAAGTGAGTCACTGTTTCGGCTTGTAAGGTCAATCATTGGATTTTCAATTCGTGTCACGAGCTTGTGCACTGAATACTTCGTGTTTACGGTTACAGTGTCCATACCTGGACGTGCAAGTAATGCGAGAGCTTGCTACTTGTTGGCATGTACTCACGTAATAATAGAGATACATCTCTTTCGCCTCGGAAAGGTGGGTAATGTAAAAAATATTTTGTAAAATTATATATTAAGGAGATTGAGATTTTAACGAGGTAGTGATTTTTCCATTGAGAGTTAGCATTTACAGTTAAACTTTGTGAAGAGTGAAATGATTAAGAAAAAATAGTAAGAAACAATGAGGAAAATATGAAAGAATTGCAGAACGACCGTGGAATGATTCACAACGAATGACTGATATAATCAACTGATATAATCAAAGACGTTTGACATCAAAATGTGGATAACTGTTCCTGAAAAAATTGTCTCTTTCAATTGGCAGTAGGTCAAATGAGAACTATTGCAAAAAAGCAGTATCTTGCGTGATTTTTTTTTGCGCAGAGTTAATCGCGAAATGAAAAACTAAAAGTTTCGAAACCATAACAACAAGCGTCGATGCTGAATGTTGTAGAATAAATATGTTGCTGACCCAATTCGCCCACTCTCAAACAACTTACACAGAGTTCCATAGAGACCCATTGGTGCATCTTTATTATTGGAAGTGATTCGCTTTGTAATATGAAGGCGTCGATAAGTTATTATTATTTTGATAGTTACAAAAAAAGCCTGAAAATGCAAAACTTACCCGGACATGTGAACGTGTTGTAGATTTGGCTGTTCATTAATCGGCGTAAATTCAATTCCGTCGCATCGGAAATCAACTTTAAATGGAATAGCAAATGATGCATTCCGTTGTTCTTCTCTTTTAATCAACCATTGGGAAGAACGATTCTCCATTCGAACTGTTATCGTTCCATTTTTACCCTGTAATAGGTTGGTCATGTTCTATTAAAGGGTCTCTTCAACGGCCTACGCTCTCTCGTTGTTAGAGAAATAGTGTGCACAATAAAAAATCCATTGAGAGAGGTCACTCTCCTTTTAAGAATAGTAGAACTGTTCGTATTGGCACTTACGCAATTATTCAGTTCGAACTTCCCATTTTTAATCCCCAATGTAAATGGAACTTGGTCCTGCAAAAAAATAGATAGCGTTTGTAACAATTTATAGCGACACCCCAAGCTACTTTGAATCTCTCCGCTCTGGTCACACTCTCTCGCTTTCTTTGTCTACGAGAGAGTATTGCCAATGCGGACAGTAAAATTACCTTGGGGTGTTCCTTTAGTCAGGTATAAATATATATCAACACTAACAATAGCGAAGAGAAGACTGTTGTCGAGAACTCCGTATATTCTTTCGAGCACAAGGGCTGTGCAAAGTTCTTTCTTTCTCAAATTCTAAATTCATCAGTTGACAATTTGAAAAGACTTACCCATTCGTCCATATAAGTTTTTCATAGTTGACTGTGCATTGGTGAAAAAATTCACCTGGAAAATAATTTAAAAAAATAGAATTGCAATACAAATACTTGGACATCTTTATTCTTATTATGTATAATTTGCATTTAGTCTAGACTAATATTTTCGAATTTATTCGAGAACACGTGCTCATTTGCCATTAGCTTTTGGCTCTTAGTGGTTCAATTCTCTTCTCCATTGTAATGGAAGGGTTTTCCCTGACCGATGCAGGGAACAGCATGTTTGTTTTTTAAAATGTTTTCTTTATCTTAAATGTGTTCTGATGTTCTCAGATGGAAATGTGATCTATGTTGATGGAAGCAGAAGAGATTTGGTAAAACGACTTCAAATTTCAATCATCACAGAAAAACAGTGAGTGTTCACCATTATATTTTTTAATTATCTCAATTTTAGCAGCACAAAATTGTCAAATCTGCCAACTCTGAGCGTCAAGCAGGATTTATTGAATTGCTTACTAATGTAATCGTGTGCAATGTGCTCAGTTTCAATATTCTAACATCGCCGTTCTTTATAAGTCTTATCAAATTTCTTGGTAAGTCTCTCAAAAATCAAATGTTCTATAGAGAGAGACGAAGGAGAGAAGAAAGTATTATAAGTGACCGACATGCCCCATGTAGAGATCAACTATCCCAATGAAGAAGATCAGGAAACTTTGTAGTATTGTGTTGTCATGAATAAATAATTGAAATTGATGAATTTGTTGCGTTTGAGCACTTTTAGTCTGGACTAAATGCAAATTTATTCTAGACTAAAATTTAGTCTCGACTAAAATGTCATTTTTAGTCCAGACTAAAAAGACCGGTCGAATAAAGATGCAAATTTTATTCGAAGGAAAATATTCGCGGACTATATTCGACTAAACAACACTAATATGTACCTTTAGATATTTGATAGAAGATTCCTTCACGATCAATCGTATATTCGTCACGGTCAACGAATTTCATCATTCAACTGAATTTAGGAAATATTATAAAAGTATCAGATTATTGACCGTATAAATTACACTTGTTTATTTGGTACGAGAGTAGCCAACCACCGCCACAATGAATTTCTATGTTTTGAGAGAAAGCACCGGTGAGAGAGTAGGTAGATCAGAGAGAGAGCGAGGAAGGAAAGGAGGAAAGAGTGGGGAGTTAATCGATAGTTCTTCCTCTGTTTAGCAGCAGTAGCAATGCAATTATGCAAGTACATCTTATACGGACAATATTTATAATTTGAACAGATTTGAATCACAATACAATAACTCCATTTCTCTTTGCATCGGAAACATGTCAAGAATTACTACATTTAAATACAAACGAAAGATATAGATTACTTAAGTGAAATGGGCAACATTCTAAGGGTAGAGAGATACCAAGCGATGCTAGCATATGTGCAGTGTTTTGAATATATGGCGTCTTGCCACAAGGTACATAGCATGCTACATACCGTGACCTTGTCCACATAAAGCTAGTGCATCAGATAGGCATAGACATTGTATCTGCTTGGATAAGAATATAGAAACTGCAATATCAGTGATCAACTAGATCTGTTCATAGTTTGATAAAACCATTATTTTTCAAACAGCATGGTAGCTTTTTTCCAATTCATTGTATTCTTATATTAGTGTTCATTATAAAGCACACTAAACGCAAAATTTATTTTATTTATGAAATGATTGATCTCATTTTACATTCATTTCAAATAGATTTATCAAGAGTTCATTAGGCCGAGGTCTCTGTTGTGCATAGCATTCCAATTCTTGCTCTTGGCTTCGTTTATGAAGCTAGCACCAACTGTCGTCCTGAACAGGTCGCACCATCTTGTCGGTCGTCTTCCTTTCGTTCTCCTGCGACGAGGGTTCCACTGATCACTGATCGACTCCACTTCCAGTACTCATCATTTGCGAGCTTGTGCGGCCAGAGCCACTTCCTCTTCAGCGCTGTGCGAGCGAAATCCTGAACCAGAGTTAGGCACCGCAACCGCTCACAAATTTTTGATAAGAGCCATATTATCTTTATTAAGAAACCAACTTGAAATGAGGACTTTGAATTTTGCTTAACTTTTATCTCTGTCACAATCTATATTAAGTCTGATGGTATTTTGCATTTTACACGAATTGTATCGACTTTATTTGGTCTCTAGCTCGGCTTATTTTTAATAACAATCAACACATTGATTAGTTACTATTCGGATAATGTTAAACCCTCTTCTTCCTATCGTTTCCTCTTTTGAATAGCTACATTTGTGACACAATGAATATAAACGCTATGTCATTTCCGATAATGAAAGGGATGAATTTATCAATTTCTTTTTAAAAAAACTTCGACAAAAGCTTCGACCAGTGGCCGTATGCAAGAACAACGGGAAAATCGTTTTCCGGGAAAATGTGACGTCATTAGCGTAGGCGGAGGATGTTTGGAAAACGCCTCCGCCTACGCTAATGACGTCACATTTTCCAGGAAAACGGTTCTTGCATACGGCCACAGGATGAGATTCGAACTCACGCGGGGAAACCCCATTGGATTAGCAGTCCAACGCCTTAACCACTCGGCCACCTGGTCACATGAATTCTACCAGCGGAATAGGCAATCAACAATTGAAAGCAAACAAGAACAGACGAGTCAATCACTATTATTTAGCATTCGATTTTCGGTATTATACTATTGTTTTCTTTTATCATTTCTTTGTTATCTGAAGAGTAATATGACACTATTTTTCGAAAAAAATATGAAAAAAAATGGCGAATTTTGAATTTCCGCATTGGATTACGGTAGGGGCACACGCTAAATGATTTCAGTTTGCGATAAAAAAGGCGATTTAGTCGTGTTTTTTTCGGGAATAAGGCAGCATGTCACCCTTTTGTTTTAGTTCATTTTTGTACAGTATCGTACATGTAAAAAACATTGTATCATGAACGGCGTGAATAGATCTGAACGGATAAGGCCGATAAAGCGAATTGTGAGTGATTTTCGTTATTTTGCATTCATTTTCGTAATTTCTTTTTTTTTCATTGTTTTTTTTCTCGTTCGAATTTACTATATTAAAAGAAATCAGACCAAAATATTGCTATTTAACAAAAGCACGGTGTTCACGACGAATAAATTGCTCCAATGAACCAAAGTTGACCTATTTATTCAGCGTATAATCGGAACAATTTATTCATCGCGAAAATGATGATTTGTGTTAAATGGTAATATTTTGGTCTGTGGCCCATGCAATCTATCAAAAGTTCGCGAAAAAGTTCGAAAGAAAGTTGCGAACTTTGTTGCGAACTTTTTCTCTAATTCTCTCAAAATCCCATGCTCTCTAACATCGAAGAAAAGTTCCCCAAAAAGATGCGAACAAAGATGCGAACAAAGTTCGCAACTTTTTGTCGATGTGTTAGAGAAACGGAGAAATAGTGTGCAATTTGAAGAGTGTAAAAAAAGTAAACGGGCGTTTACTTTTTCTTGAAAACTGAAATAGACAGTTAGATATTGAGAACGTGTAAGGGTAAATTCGTAGTGAGTATTCGATCACTTTACGCCAAATTTATTTCCCATTTTCTAATGAATCACTTGTGTACAATTTAATTAATATGTGTGCGCGCTCACTAAAAGTTCGAACAAAAGATCGAACTAAAGTCCGGAGTTTGGGCCGGAAAATAGTCGCGTGTGGTGCGCCAATTTCTTACGAGTCCTAACGTGACTCCACTTCGCTTCGTTTCTTGCCTTCTTCAATTTTCGATGAATTCTTCGTTATATTAGCTTGTTATAACTACAGTGATTGTTATTGTACTTAATTCGCGTAAATGAATGCCTCTAAGCTTTTGTTCGATCATGCCTAGTGAACTTTTTCTTAGTATTTTCTGTATTGTATCTTTCAAAGATCATAGACACCCCATCCGCTCTTGTTCTCGCGCCTCTTGTTCATGTTCACACTCTCCTCTCTTCGATTTGCATATATTTCCAAACACGCTGACTACGAACAACATTGTATTAATTCTTTTACTGTTTTGCTTCGACGTTTCTTGATGTGCTAATGTTTTATGATCTTGTGTAGAGACGTGTCCGTATCCGACGGATGGCCAAATTGCGGGCAATAGCAAACTGAGTTAGTAATTGTTTTAAACACTCTGTTTTCTTATTTTTTTGCTCCGAACTACTCTATTAATCCATTTAATTAGTCTATCGATTCAGTTGCTATCCAAGATCAGCAGAGTTCCTTTACTCCATTTTGCGGAATACGTCTTATTTCTTGTTTTGTCGTAGAACAAAAAAAACAGTTACAGACAGAGTAGAGCGGACTCTAAGCCTAAGCTTACCTTAACTAAGGAACTCTGCTGAGTGTGAATAGTAACTGAATCTATAGAATGTTTAAATGAATCAGTAGAGTAGTGCGGACTCTAAGCCTAAGCTTACCTTAACTAAGGAACTCTGCTGAGTGCGAATAGTAACTGAATCGATAGAATGTTTAAATGAATCAGTAGAGTAGTGCGGACTCTAAGCCTAAGCTTACCTTAACTAAAGGAACTCTGTTGAGTAAAGGATAATGAATTGCTCACGGGCAGGGATGTGCATTTTTCGTTCTTTTCGATTTCTTTCAATTTTTCGAATTTTTCTCGAAAAAGTTTTTCGACGAAAAATTTTTCGAAAAAAATTCGAAAAAATCGAAAAAAAATGCTTTTACATAAAAAGCACAAAATTTCAAAAATTAATCATTATTAGCGACTTTTTTGAAAAATTTTGAAACAAAAATTACAATTTTTGTTGAGCAAAAATATTTTTTCATGAAAGCGGCTTCAATTAAGAATCACACAGTTGCAATTCTTGCGTTATCATTATATCGATAGTAAAAAAAAATTCTAAAGAGAATAAAACGTGATATGTGCTCTCTGCGCTTCTGTAAGGGTGTTTCTCCGGCGCTACCGGGCACACTATCCCAAGTATGGCTGTAACAGCGCATAAATAGCCTTCTTGTAAAATAATTCTGAACTCTTTCAATGACTATTTTGTCGTGCTTTTAGAACGGATTAAAAACAGTTGGATATAATGTTTTTTTTCGAATGAAGGCTATAAAATGATGATAGAACAATGAAAATGAAGTTGAGGTTTGTAAAAATCAGCAAAAGAATAATGACAGAAACTGGGGTTGAACCAGGGGGGGACAGGGCTGCCAGTCTGTTGCGCTACCGGTTGAGCCGTCGAGGAAGTTGGACACACTACTTTGCATCTCGTAGGGTATTTTGGCGGTGCGCCGTTATCGATCGAAATTATCGATTAGTATGAAGCTTTTGAAAACAGTTAACTGAATCGATACGGTGATAAGACGTTTCAGAAATTTCACTTCGGAAAAGGACACTTCAGAAACTAATTTTCAGAAAAGGACGTTTCAGAAATTTCGCTTCAGAAAATGCCATTTCGGAAAATCTTTTCCAGAAAAGGACGTTTCAGAAATTGGCACTTCAGAAATGCCAACTCAGAAAAGGACGTTTCAGAAATTGGCACTTCAGAAATGCCAACTCAGAAAAGGACGTTTCAGAAATTTTTTTTCAGAAATATCAACTCAGAAAAGGACGTTTCAAAAAATTTTCCCGTTGTAATTGATTTTAGTAGCATTCAAGTACAAAGGGAAAATTTTCTGAAACGTCCTTTTCTGAGTTGATATTTCTGAAAAAAAATTTCTGAAACGTCCTTTTCTGAGTTGGAATTTCTGAAATGCCAATTTCTGAAACGTCCTTTTCTGAGTTGGAATTTCTGAAAAAAAATTTCTGAAACGTCCTTTTCTGGAAAATCATATCTGAAGTGGACATTTCTGAAACGGCCTTTTCTGAAGAGGATTTTCTCAAATAGCACTTTCTGAAGTGAAATTTCTGAAACGTCTTATCACCAATCGATACACTAATTTAAAAAATCGATAGAGTAGTACGGATCCTAAGCCTAAACAAACCTTAACTAAAGGAACTCTGCTGATTTTGGATAGTAACTGAATCGATAGACTAATTAAATGTATTAATAAAGTAGTTCGGTGCAAGAAATAAGAAGACAATGTGTTTAAAATTATTACTAAGTCAGTTTGCTATTGCCCGCAATTTGGCCATCCGTCGGATAACTATCCGACGGACGGCCAAGTTGCGGCCGCAAGTTGGCCATCCGTCCGTTACGGACACCTTGTGTAGAGTCGGAAACGCGCAAAGCCGACGCAGTGGATGGCGCGGCAGCCGCCAATCCCAGTGGGCTGAACAGCTCTACGAGTGCAAGCAATTGTCCGAGGCTCAAGTGAAAACCCTCTGCGAGAAGGTTAGTATATTCATATTTAAACCTTTTTCATTTTAAAGTTCTTGATAATATAATGGTTAAACAGCAACATTGATTATATGAATGCAAAGTAATCGTTTATATTTGAAGGATAAAGAGGTATTGGAGAAGGAGTCAAATGTGCAAGAAGTACGTTGCCCCGTGACTGTCTGCGGTGATGTTCACGGACAATTCCATGATCTCATGGAGCTATTCAAGGTGATCTATGCTTTATTTTTTCGCTGCAGTTTCTCAAAAACCTATTTACGTTTCCTAAATTGTGCATCCACTCTGTTGATTCATAACGCATTGTTGTCTCGCTTTGTTTATCATCATTCCTTTCACAATAATCAATACATTTCAGATGGGAGGTAAAAGTACAGAAACGAACTACCTCTTCATGGGTGACTACGCAGATAGAGGATACTACTCTGTAGAAACTGCATCACTACTAGCTTGCTTAAAGGTATCGATTTTGAAAACGAGCAAATTACTCAATTCATTATTATGAAATTAAACAATCGTATATAGGTCCGCTACAAGGACAGAGTCGCCATCCTCCGTGGTAACCTCGAATCTAGGCAAATTACTCAGGTATTGATTATTTTTTTTCTTGGCGTTTTATAAGAAAACCGCGCTCACAGAAACGTCTATGTTGTATCGTGCTTTCAAGAAATTATTAGTCATTTGAATTAGTATTATCTAGTCATTTCGTGGATAACTTCGCGTTCGAAACGCTTTAACGCAGATTTGGTATATATAATTTTTATTTCCATCTAATCTAGTTACTCCGGTTTTGCAAGGTAATATTATAGCGTAAAAGTATTTTCAACTAACTTACTTTTTACTTACTTTTTTGTTACTGTTTTGCTATTTCATTAGTATGTAGTGAAAAAAGTAAGTAAGGAGTAAGTTACTTTTTGTGCACTGCTTACTGTAATATTACCCTACAAAACCGGAGTAGTTTCTTGTATTCCGATGGACTAATTCGGACTATGTCCTGGTTTCGCCTTCGGTTTTGTGTTTCCCTCGAGTACTGTTTCAGCTTACAATTAGGTTTTGTTAGGTTTATAAAACAGCAATATTTTGACTTGATTCTAACTAGATTAGAGTGAAATAAAAACTATTAAAAGAAAGAATAAGAACAAAAATGCCCCATTCGGTCATAATCGCCGTTGATTGACTTGAACCATTCAGAGTGGTTCAAATTAATCATGATCCAATGATTTTTAGATGTACAACATGCTTTCACAGTTGTCATACTCATCTTTTGTACTTCTGAAACTCATTAAGTCAAATTTGTTGAAATTTTTTGTCACATGAGTTTGTGTAATAATCGACCATAATAAGTTAAATCACATGGACAACAGTATGAATACATGATTCACTTGTAGGCGACTTCATCCACCTCATCTTCATTCAATAGGATACTCGTCCTTACGGAGCAACACGCTGGATTCGCGGCTGACCGTGGACAGCTCACGGAAAGTTGGCGACGTGGTGAAGGAGATGAAGGAGCAGCTACAGTTTGGGATACGGTAGGAGGAAGAGATTGGGTTACAGTGGATTGATTGTAGATTACGGTACGGTACGTAGGTACGGTAGATTGGGTTACGGTAGTACAGGTTGTACAGTGAGTGGTTACGGTAGTGGTCTGTGGTGTGGAATGTGATTAGGTTGCGGTAAAATGTCATAGAGAGATACTTTTGTATACAGAATTAGTCCTTGTATTGGCTAGATAAAAAGGTACCACGTGTGTTAGCTCATACTTTTGATCGTGAACTAGGAGCTGAACAATTGTTTATGAATTTGTGTTGTCACAGCGGTAATTGGGAAATCATTTGGATATAGTTAAATCATTATTTTCATTGCAGACCAGAAGAGCATGTTCGACAGGCAGTTCCATGGATGGTGTGCAGAAGAGGACTGTATTCGTGTGAGGTACGGTATACGAAATTGTTGTTTGAATATGATCAATTTATCGATTAGCAGTAAATGATATTTCTTACCTTAGAGTGTCTTACGTAATAGTAAGAACAAAAATTCGGCTCAAAGAATGATCGTTATGTTTCATTCACATTTACGATTTTTGATCTTTAGTCTTTACAGTCGAGCGTACGTCAACGTTACTGTACCATGTCCTAATCGATGTGCTGGTGGTCTGTGTGATGTTAATCTTCGTGTGTTTACCGTATACCTCAATTCATCCACATCCTCACAACCACATTACAATTTTATTCTTGATTTGTACAAATTGTATTTTAGATATATGTTATATTGTGTTTTATCCGTTATTTACTTTTTTCATTGCAAATATTTTTATATCAATTTTTATATCAATTTATGAAAGAAAAACCTTTAAATTCCATGTTTGACTATTTTAAAGTTTTAAAATTGTTTATAAATAGCTTGCATAAATATATTTGACCACACCGTCGTTGTTCCGAAATATGCAAATAATAATGAAAATAATATATAAATTTTAAATTGGCAAAACGAAATTGGCTGAAGTATATGCTACATTGTAGTAGTACGTTCAAACTGGCGATTTATGAGGTCCGAAAAGAATGACACATCGCACTTAATCTGACCCTACGAACTGGGTTACGGTAGTTTACGATAGGCCATAATCATATTCCTGAACACAATGCTTATTCCCGCGATAATTACTAAATTTGACCTAACGCAACCAATCTGACCCAATGGACTGGGTTACTGTAGGTTACGGTAGGTGGATTACGGTAGATTATGGTGGCTTCACTAATGAATTAACTTGGAATCTGTTTGAACCGGCCAAGTTCCGCCAAATGTCCGGTAGTTTAGTTGTACCCCAAACCCGTCTGGGGTACGCCGAACTCTCTAATACTACTATATAAGCCCCATTGACGGTATAGGGGAGTTGAAAGTTCGAAGAAAAGATCGCATCTTTCTTCGCAAGTTTGGTGCGATCTTTCCTTCGAAGTTTCTCGCGAACTTTGATAGATTGCGCGGACCCCTGATTTCTTTTAATATAGTAAATTCGAATGAGAGAAAAACAATGAAAAGATTGATAAATAACGAAAATGAAAGCAAAGTAACGAAAATCACTCAAATAATTTGCTTGATCGGCCTGATCCGTTCAGATTCATTCGCACCGTTCATGATACAATGATTTTTACATGTACGATAGTTACACTAGTGAAAACTTGTCAAATTGAAGGAATAAAAAATGACCCTCACCGATCGGCAATTGTAGGAAAAATAAAACAATTTTTTTTAAATGTTTTTTAAACAATTTTTATGGGTCTCACGGTTTTGGATCGGGATGACACTTGGTGGAATTAACCTACTTAGTATTGTCCATCATTGTATATACATATCGAACGAATCCTCAAACTTTGAAATTTTGATGCCATGTTAACGAACTGACGTTATTTAGCGAGGGTGCGGATATGATGAGCCCAAACTCCGTCTGAGGCCCCATACTACAGCTGTGCATGATTTGGTTAATATTTCCTGATCTGTTAATACGACTTTTCGGCCAAGTGCCAAGCCATTAGCAAAATATGTTCACTGAGCAGATAGTCTCTCTTAAGTCTGCAAAAGATTAAAAAAATCATTAAAATATGTTTTTGAGGAAAATTGCCGAAATTGCCGTGTTTGCCGAAAATATTTGATTTCGGCAATTGCCGGTTTGCCGAATTACCGAAAATTTGCCTTGCCGCTCAGCCCTGGATAAACCTCAACATAAGAGGAAGAGATGAGTGATGCTTCAGATGACCGCGCGAACGCACTCCAAGGATAATTCTGTACCCAATATCAGTAAAAGTTGATATTCGGTACAAAGGTTTGCTTTAGTGGAATTTCTATTTACTATTACATCCCACTGTGTCTCACAAGGGAAGCACAACTGGAAACGTACATGATTCCGAAAGCGACACACATGATTGTTTATGGTTGAGGGGGGCATAGCCAATGGTGGTTTCAGAACTTGCACCGCGGACCTACTAATCAATTTTTTCGATCGATGCATTTTCATCAAAATCATGGCTAAAATGCCCTGTGTATTACCAGGAAGTGGGCTAAAATACTCTACGAGTAGTTTGATTGAAAGAACATCTGCCTCGAGGGCTCAATCGGGAGCGCATCTGACTAGCAACCCTATACCCCCTAGTTCTTTTCCCACCCCCGTCATAATTTTTTTGCTAATTTTTACAAACTTTCTCAACTTCATTTACATTGTTTTTTCATTGTTTTAATCTTTTTTTTGTCATTTCAGAGCTTTAACATGAGGATGGAAGATGATGAAAGACGGGAAATTTTTTAGACGGGAAAAAAAGAAAATTTAAAAAAAGGAAAAGAAAGACGGAAGGGAAAGGGGAGGGATATTTTTCATTTCCCAATTTTTACAAACTTTCTCGAAAAATATTTTTGACGAAAAATATTTCAGAAAAAAATTGGTCTTCTTCGGTTTCTGACTTCATTTCATACTTCTATCAATCATGATGCGGTTGGAGGGTGGCTCAAATTCACCACTACAACCGATAAAGGGTCGAATATTACGCGAAATGATAGAGAAGAGTGGTGGCCAAAACCGAAAAAAATTGTAATGTTCACTTTAATTTCTGATTTTTTGGAATTTCTAAAATTTTACTCTTTTCTTTTCTCTTTTCTGTCCTCTACTCGGATTTCTCCAAGCTCGGCAGATTGTATAAACACCGTGAGTCTGTTAACCCATTTTTTCGCGGAATTGTTGAGAGAATCAGCGGAGAACACGGACGAGGAGATCGCTCCCATCTTGAGAGCGACACCAAGAGCGATGTAATTCACATGTAAAAGCTCTGAAATGACGACAAAATAATTAGTGTTTAAGTTTGTTATTTAAGTTTGATGTTGCTACACAAAATGTTGATATAAAAAAAATTTCCCGTCTTTCATCATCTTCCATCCTCATGTTAAAGCTCTGAAATGACAAAAAAAGATTAAAACAATGAAAAAACAATGTAAATGAAGTTGAGAAAGTTTGTAAAAATTAGCAAAAAAATTATGACGGGGGTGGGAAAAGAACTAGGGGGTATAGGGTTGCTAGTCAGATGCGCTCCCGATTGAGCCCTCGAGGCAGATGTTCTTTCAATCAAACTACTCGTAGAGTATTTTAGCCCACTTCCTGGTAATACACAGGGCATTTTAGCCATGATTTTGATGAAAATGCATCGATCGAAAAAATTGATTAGTAGGTCCGCGGTGCAAGTTCTGAAACCACCATTGGCTATGCCCCCCTCAACCATAAACAATCATGTGTGTCGCTTTCGGAATCATGTACGTTTCCAGTTGTGCTTCCAGTTGTGCTTCCAGCTATTGTAGCTATTCCAGAGGAAAACGAAATGGAGAAAGACGATGGAGATGTGAGAAAAAAATTAATGTTCGAAATACTTCGTATAACATGAATTAAGGAATTCGACACTTTATCGAGGTAGTGATTTTTCCATTGACAGTTAGAATTTACAATTTTTTTAGAGTTTGTAAAATTCAATATTTAAAAAAAAAATTATTTTGAGGTAGAAATAGGAATATTGAATGCGAATATAATGAAAAGGTTCGACGAATTAGGAAAAATCAAGAATGGCGAACATATGAAAGAAGATGAAATTTACGAGTATTCAAAAAGAATGAATGATACTATCAAATATCACGTTTCGGAAGATGTTTGACATCTAAAATGTGTATAACTGTTCCTGAAAAAAATAGCTTCATTGTAATTCTAAAAATGATGAAATTGCTACATTCGTTAATAAAAAATCAAGCATTGATTTGACTCACTGGAATTAGTCTAATTGCAGTATCGATAGATTCTATGATAATATTGGCAGATTGAATAAATGTTTCACTGAACTGATCTACCTTAGATCTCAGTTCATTGGCTTCCTAAAATTACTTATTTCAAATTGAATAATTATTTCGCTAAAATACCTCCTGTGTGAATATGACACCAGCGGCGGCTAAAATGTGTTCGCGAAGATGGATATCCGGCAGTTCCTGAACAATTATTTAGCACACACAGAGAAAAGCCACAGCACATAAGAGCTGCGAAGTGCTATATTTAAAGAGACAGTCACTCCCTCTACATTCCAGCATTTGAACTCCCGCCAGTGTTCCCCAACGCGATAAATTACTATTCAATCAATTTCAGGCTACCCATATGTTGAAAAAAAAACTGATTTTCCGAACTTTGTTTTTTCTAGGGGGTTACTCCCATTAACACTTTTTGGATTATTTGTATCACAAAAATGTTAAATATAACACTTCACAGGTCTTACAACGCACTCTCCCTTACAGCGGAGGGGAGTCGGCGGGGGCATGGCACAATGTTTCAAAATCATCCTAGGTGACTCATATTTGATGGTTAGAGTCCCTAGGGGCGGTATACGCTTCAGCCGAAAAATTTACCCGAATTATCGATTTTTGATCTACCACAAGTCGAAAAATCAAAGTGTGATTTCCATGGCATGTTATATACCATTCGATAGAGGATCCAAAGTTATATAAGAATACCAAGTTTCATAAGTTTTCATAACTCCATGTTCGAGTAATAACCGATTTTCCAATTTTAGACCAGGATTTTTTGTTTTGATCTCATGGCTTACTATGTTACCATCATTTCCCATTCCTGGATCTTTGATATGTTATGTAAAAATAGACGGGCTATCCGAATATCACACTTATTTGGACCTGCTAGGTGCCATTCATAGTGATATCATGTGAAATCTAACCCCATTCTGACGCCCGAACGCCGACGCAGGTTCGAATCCGGGTACGGACCTAAATTTTTGCCAATTATTTTTCTGCTCAAATTTGACTTTAAATTATATTTCCATGTGTTTTACCGTGTTTTCACTAATTTATTGTACGAAAAAACCAAAAACAATATAAAAAATACTAAGAAATCGTATTACTGATATTCGTCATTTTGTATCTTTAGATACAGGAAAGCAATCAAGCTGATCTTTCGGGTCAATGTGTGAAATGTTTCCAGGAATACAACCACAATGTGTTAATGTAATTAAATTAGTTCACTGTTGCGTAGTGATGACGCAATCTAAGTAAACGTTTATGAAAATGTTTAGTTCTTTAGTGAAAAGTCCTGTTCTTCTGAAACATCGTGAGAGTGAAGACCTCCATTAGGGCTTAGCAGGCAAAGTATCGGAATATTTCGGATTCAAATTTTAAAGAAGAGTAATCAGGAGATTTGGGGTGCGCTATTGACATGAAGAACGTGGGACATACGAAGTGGTTACTTGTCAGCGTTTGTTGCCGTATCACGTGGGTTGGATTCCCGATTGCAATTTTCTATATTTTTTTCCTTCAAATTCAAAAACTCGCGCGTTTCCCTGGACATCAATGAACTTTAATCTCGGAGATTACTTGTATTCCGGGGCATCTAAAATATTAGAGATTATTGTTTTTGTATTTGTTTGATATCTTGTTTGATATCTATAAACTATAAACTATGTTTGTTATATCAATATGTTTTTGTTTTTGTTGAGATGTGATCTTCTATAGTGTGCCAGACCAGTTTAGTCACGAAAAAACTCAAGAGTCCCCTTCTTTAAGCAGTAGTGGGGCTGCAAATCCGAGCTTCGAAACTGAGAACTCAGCTTCTAGCTGAGCTAATGACTCTTTGTTCTAAGTACCAAAACGATGTTAGTGGAAAAGCCCTAGTGGAGGTCCATTGTTTGAAAATTTATGGAGAAGGATTAAAGATCAAAGTACAAAGATCAATGGTCAGCAATTGAATAAATCCTTAGTGAATAACTCTAACATATATAGGAGCTATGAAAATAAGATATTTTATCGGAAGTGGCACAGGAACGAGAGCAGTGTGAGAGGGAGAGCGTAAATACCTACGCGCTGAAGTCGAGTACACCTCATTAGAACGTTTGCTGCGACTTTAAAATGATTTTCAAGACCTGCATTCTAAAGGGGGAAGGGGGGGGGATTCTGTAGGGTCTTAAAATCATTCCTTCCAAAATTATTTTACAGGTAGCCCTAGTAGAGGTCTTCACTTTCACGATATTTCAGATGGTCAGGACTTGTCACTAAAGAACTATACATTTTCATAATCGTTTACTTCGATTTCGTCATCACTACGCAACAGTCAACTAATTTAATTACATTAACACATTATGGTTGTAGTCTTGGAAACATTTCACACATTGACTGAAAAGATCAGCTTGATTGCTTTCCTGTATCTAAAGATACAAAATTCCGAATAACAGTTATACGATTTCTTAGTATTTCCGATAATGTTTTTTTGGTTATTTCGGACAATGAATTAGTGAAAACACGGTAAAACACATGGAAATATAATTTAAAGTCAAATTTGAGCAGAAAAAAAATTGGCAAAAATTTAAGTCCGTACCCGGATTCGAACCTGCGTCGGCGTTCGGGCGTTAGAATGGGGTTAGATTTCACATGATATCACTATGAATGGCACCTAGCAGGTCCAAATAAGTGTGATATTCGGATAGCCCGTCTATTTTTACATAACATATCAAAGATCCAGGAATGGGAAATGATGGTAACATAGTAAGCCATGAGATCAAAACAAAAAATGCTGGTCTAAAATTTGAAAATCGGTTATTTCTCGAACATGTAGTTATGAAAACTTATGAAACTTGGTATTCTTATATAACTTTGGATCCTCTATCGAATGGTATATAACATGTCATGGAAATCACACTTTGATTTTTCGACTTTTGGTAGATCAAAAATCGATAATTCGGGTCAATTTTTCGGCTGAAACTTATACCGCCCCTAGGGACTCTAACCATCAAATATGAGTCACCTAGGATGATTTTGAAACATTGTGCCATGCCCCCGCCGCTCTAACGGAGAACGCATTTTACGTGCTGTGGCTAACATTTCTCTCTCTGATTGCATTATGCTAGTAAGTATAATAACGTGCGGTGTGTTTATTCTGCCAATTTTTGTTCTTACTTTGCAAACGTTCTAAAGCAAAAGCACATAAGATGATATGGGAGTATAGAGAAGCTTTAGATCGAAAATTCATAAAAAAAGGTTCTATCCTTCCAACTTTCGATAGAAACTCAAAACAAAACTTCAACTAACTGAAAGGACTCGTGATAGATTTACAAGGGAAGTCTTTCATGTCTCAGTGAGACTTTTGAGCAAGAATATTTCTCCTCGATAGGTATCGAGAGAAAAATACTCTTGTTCAAAAGTCTCACTGAGAGTTAAAAAGACCCTTGTTAGACCGACCTGTTCAATTTCTTTGTGTAGCTCCATTAATACTTGATATTTCGATAGTATTTCTACCTTTTTCGATTTCATTTCTTCTATCTTAATTCTAACATATTCTTGTGATTGAATACGAAACTGAATTATGATCCAATCAATAAATTAATTTAATTAAAATAGGTTGCTTTATTTGCTCTCGTTAATACTTTCCTTATACATATGGCATCTTATAATTTTAGTGTTTTTTTTCTAAATAAGAAGACGAACCTTTGGATTATACCTAACTGTTGTATGACCAATATGAGGATCTTCCCAGCAACAGTTACCACAAATCGGCTCATTGTACTGAAAAATGCAAAAAATATATATATATATATAAATTAAGCTGATAAAATTACCTCAATACAATTTAATTCAGTACAGATTCTTATTTGCAAAGCTTGAACGCTCTGAAAATTTCATTTCGATTAATTATGCTTTTTCAGAGGAAAGAATGAAAGTAAAGGAAAAGTAACTATAATTACCTCTTTGCAGTGAAAACAATCAATAGCCGTCGCTTGTTCTTTTGTATTCGGTTTCAGTTCTGCCAGCTCTGTATTTTTTATTTTAAATTTATGTCTGTTTAACTTTAAACTGACTGAGTGCAAGTCGATTCAATGCGAAATATTGTCCATCAATAATTTTACTCACTCTTCGACAAAAGGGACACGGATAGCTATAACACATTTGGTTAACAGATAATAGTTAAAGGGAGCGTAATCTCTCTCAATGGTCTGTTAGACGCGCAATGCTTTCTCGTTGTTAGAAAACAGAGAAATAGTGTGCATAATGAGACCATTGAGAGAGGTAACGCTCCCTTTAATGAATAAAATCGAACCTATCGTCTTTCTTAACAGCTTCAATGCAAACTATGCAGAATGTATGACCGCAATGAAGAGTGTGGGGAATTCGGACATTTGACTCTTAAATTAACAATAGAAATACATTACTCAAGAATTTTTGTTTCAGAAAATAATTAAAATCTTTGCAAAATTCAATTTTCAGAATCTGATTACTTCTATTTGCAACAATTTCTTCATCAAAATCGTAATGGAACAAAATGTAGTTCATTGCAAAAAAAGTTTTTGATTTAAAAAAAACCCACAATACTTATTTTATAAAATTCTCACAATTTAACTTATTATTAGACAATAAATTCGTATAATTCTATCACTCCAAACGATAAAGCTCAACATACCAAATTTTTCAATACATATATCACAGTTTAGTGAGTCCTCAAATTCGGAATAAGTAGACTCTTTTGTGAATGGCGTGTTGGTATTTTCCTTAAAACAACTCTGATTGTCTCTAGAGATTTGTAAACGTGCATTTGCGCGACCGGCTTGACAATGTTTGATATTAAAAATATGAAAAAGTCATTATGCGCGATTTTGATATATTATTTCTTTAGGTTGTTTTAACTGCTAATTCAATGGAAATAAATGAGTATACGTCAACTGCGCGACGTGGCACGAATCATTATTTAATTTATCGTATATCGTATTGATACCGTGCGCGCGATTTCTCATTCATTAATTATTTAGTGAGAAATCATTTCTGAACGACCGCACGTTTGCGGATCACTAATTGTCTCTGAGAGTTGAACAGAGTTGAGCAGGAGAGAAAGAATGAGGAAACATACTATATACTTCTTAGGAAGTTGAGCAGAGAAGAGGCGAGTAGAGAATGCATCCGAGCTGCTAATATTTACAATTCCATTCTCATCTATTCCAGCAATTTCGGAGCCAACTCTCAAGCTGGAATACGACTTTATTCGTACTATTTTTAAAATTTTTAATTTTTTTTGAAACCTACCTTGTCGTAATAATTTCCCATGTGAAATCATTCATATTCACTGCAATTAATGCGTGCTCATAAGAAACATAAAATATCCAGTTCTTGAACATTACTGATCGCTTTTTGATCTGTAAAAGTCAAATTGCTTAATCAACCGTACATCTTTTTGTTACATTAGGTAATCCTTTCTTCTCTATATATTCTTTTGATTCAGGCGGATATCGTCGAATAGTGGAAGTGAGACCATCATCCATGATACAGAATAAGATCTCCCTTGAAATAATAATAATAACTTTATTATGCTGGTACGTAATGAACAATATATAGGACACATACCAGAAAAATGGTTGGATACATATTTTACTATGCCACAACGGAGTAGCATAGGTATAGTGGACATCGAAAAAAATCAGTCTGTTCCCGTTTGAACGTATAAAATAAGCGGAACATATTCGTAAGACATTTGCGAAGCTCACGTGATTTTAATTGCCGCATTTTCATAGACAAAGATATGCGAATATCGACTCCCTCTTTGCTCTCTCTTGTGGAGAGGTGACCACTTCGTTAGACGGACCATAGTGTCCTTTGAGAGACCCCCTTTGCACCTTTCAGATATCTCACCCGGACCCTCCTCCAACGAATCTCGTGTATACTTCACACAATTTTCACTCGTCATATTTATGTTTCGTTTCGTGCATACGTACGTTCATAAAATATATAATATGGTTTAGCCGAATACTGATATTGCGAAAACATCATATTTTTTAACCTTAACTCGTCAACATTTTCTTGCGCGAGCTAGATTTCCACCGAAAAAAAATCAAGAAAAGCATATCTCGAAAGATCGCGAACTAAAAAAATGGAAAGATTAGAAAGCATACTACATTATTATAAGCGTCGTTAGTGAATATTAAATGGTGAATATGTAATTTCAAAGAGCTCGAAAATCCAAAACTGACTCAGCCAAGTGAACGTGTCTTAAATTGGTCAGTTCAATCCCATCAATTCGGTACTCCCCATATGGAAAAGCAAATGATATATTCCGACGTTCTTCTCTTTCAATCAACCAGTAGCAAGTACCATTCTCTCTCCTTATGCCACTATCACTCTGTAAAAATTGAATATGTTCTACAAATAATTCTTGAATTTGTATGTACTTACGGAGTCACTCACAGTGAAATGCCCACATTTATGCTTTATGGTCCATATATCATCATCAAAATGATCAACTTCGAGTAGGAGACCATCGCCGACAATTCCGTATATTCGCTTACTTATAAATGGTATGATATCTTTTCCCTTTCTCAAATTGTGAATTCATTAGTTAAAAATTTAAAAACACGTACCCATTCATCCATGTAATGGTTTCTTTGTCGTTACAAGAATGGAGAAAAAATTCATCTGATATTAATTACAAAAATTAGAATAATAACAAAACATTACTTAGTGATCTTTATTCTCACTAAGCTTGTACCTTGAGATATTTGATAGAAGATTCCTTCACAATAGATCGTATATTCTTCTCGTTCAACGAAGTTCATCATTCAACTGAATTTAGGAAATTTTATAAAAGTATCAGATCATTAACAATTTGAAGAGGTTTGAATCACAATAACGCTATTACTCTTCAAATCGGAAACATGTCAAGAATTACAACAGTTAAAAACAAACGAAAGGGATAGATTACTTAAGTGAAATGGGCAACATTCTAAGAGTAGAAAGATACCAAGCGATGCAAGCATATGTGCAGTGTTTTGAATATATGGCGTCTTGCCACAAGGTACATAGCATGCTACATACCGTGACCTTGTCCACACAAAGCTAGTGAATCAGATATACATAGACATTGTATCTGCTTGGATAAGAATATAGAAACTGCAATATCAGTGATCAACTTGATCTGTTCATCGTTTGATAAAACTATTGTTATTCAAACGGCATGGTGGCTTCTTTTCAAATGCATTGTTTTCTCATATTAGTTTTCATTAAAAAGCACAGTAAAAGCCAAATTTCTTTTATTCACGAAATGAATGATCTCATTTTCCATCCATTTCAAACAGATTTATCAAGAGTTCCTTAGATTTCGTAAGGTCGAAGGCTCTTTTGTGCATGGCATTCCGATTTCTGCTTTTGGCTCCGTTTAGGAAGTTAGCTCCAACTGTTGTCCTGAAGAGGTCGCACCATCTCGGAGGTCTCCCTTTCGTTCTCCTGCGACGAAGGTTCCACTCGATCACGAATCGACTCCACTTCAAGCACTCAACATTCGCGGGGCAGAGCCACTTCCTCTTCAGCGCTGTGCGAGCGAAATCCTGAACCAGAGCTGCATATGCGTCGCAACCGCTCACAAATTTTAAATAGCCATATTATCTTTATTACGAAGCCAACTTGAAATGCGGATTTTGAACTTTTCTTGACTTTTATCTCCGTCACAATCTATATCAAGTCTGATGGTATTTTTTATTGATGTAATAATCATTTTATACGAATTGTATCGACTTTATTTTGTCTTTAGCTCGGTTTATTTTTCAATCGAAATTGATTAGTTTCACTTCGGATAATGTTCAATCAACCCACTTTTCCCTATCGTTTCCTCGTTTGAATAGCTAGAATTGTTCAGACACAGTGTCCCAGTTAATAGAAATGTTATGTCATTTTTGATAATGAAAGGGATGGATTTATCAATTTCTTTAAAAATCGACAAAAGCTTCGACCAGGATGAGATTCGAACTCACGCGGGGAAACCCCATTGGATTAGCAGTCCAACGCCTTAACCACTCGGCCACCTGGTCACATGAATTCTACCAGCGGAATAGGCAATCAACAATTGAAAGCAAACAAGAACAGAAAAGAATCTTCTTCAATACAAGGAAAATAAAGAAAGGTTGACAAATATTGTATGATTCTAGTGGAATTAAAGTGGAGTGGAATTATGATCGATGATAATATAATTATGACCATGGTTGTATTCAGCGGCATCTGAAGAATGCAAAGGCTCGATTATCAATTCTTCCAGACGGTCTAGAAAATCAATCGATAATCATATACTAATCTCTGGAATGGAATGCGTTATAAGATCCAACATAAGAGGAAGAGATGAGTGATACTTCAGATGACCGCACTCCAAGGATAATTCTGTATTATAGAATTACAAAAGTTTTTCATACACCACGCAAATGCCGAACTGATTGTTAGTAAACTTCTCCACCGTTGAGAAAAACGCACTCCAAAATTTTCGCCAAATTTCAGGAGGTTTTTCCGAACGTTTTTTAAGTGCATGTAATTTTATTTTTGCTGAAAGCCTAATAAAATGACGAGAAAATTCTATGAAATTCAATAAACTAAGCGAAAATGGAATATCGTGCGAAAAAGTGAGCGGAGTCAGAGTATTGCGCGGCAAAGAGCGGAATTTGAATTGTTCGGATAGTTTTAATTCTATAATACCCAATCTCAGTAAAAATTTGGTTTAACGAAATACATACTATTAAATCCCATTGAGCCTCAGTAATGGTAGCTTTTCCAACGAAAGAAACGAAATAGAGAAACATGATGGATATGTTAGAAAATATAATGTACGAAATATTTTGTATAACATAAATTAAGGAATTCGACACTTTATCGAGGTATTGATTTTTCCATAGATAGTTAGAATTTACAGTTTATTTAGAGTTTGTGAAATACAAAATTTTAAAAAAATGTAAGGTTCAGGTAGAAATAGAAATGCTGAATGTGAATAATGAAACTGTTCGACGAATAAGTAAAAATCATAAGAAACAATGATGAAAATATGAAAGAACGGCGAATGTAGAAAAGTATTCAAAAAGAATAAATGACAGAAACAAATATTACGGGGGAATATGCTTTACATCAAAACGTGGATAACTGTTCCTGAAAATATTGCTTCATTATAATTATAAAAGCAATGAAATTGCTTCATTCACCCTTTACAAGATTTACAAATTTTAAATTTACTCAAGCATCGATTTAACTTACTCGAATTAGTGTAATTGCAGTATCAATAGATTGTATGATAATATTAGCAGATTGAATAAATGTGTCACTGAACTCATCTACCGTAGATCTCAATTCATTAGCTTCCTAAAATAGTTTATTTCAAATAGAATAATTATTTCACAAAAGTACCTCCTGTGTGAATATAACATCAGCGGCGGCAGAAATTTGTTCGCGAAGATGGATATCCGGCAGTTTCTGAACAATTCTTTAGCATTATACGAGTACGTATTATAATAATATGGGGTGTGTTCAATTTGTCCCACTTTTGTTCATACTTTGCGTGAAAAGTTGGAAAACGCATAAGAGAGTATGGGATTTTAGAAATTTAGAGAAGCTTTCGATTGAAAAAAGTTGAGCATTTTCTATTCAACTAATTGTTCAACTAATTTGAAGTCTTACCTGTTCAACTTCTTTTTGTAGATCAATCAACACTTGATATTTCGATAATATTTCTTCCTTTTTTGATTTCATTTCTTCTTTCTTAATTCTAATATACTCTTGTGATTCAATACGAAACTGAATTATAATTATTTAATAGATTGCATATTGTAATTTTCCTCTCCATATTTCCGCTTCATATAATTTTTAAAATATTTTTTTCTGAATGAGAATACGAACCTTTTGATTATATCTAACTGTTGTATGACCAATATGAGGATCTTCCCAGGAACAGTTACCACAAATCGGCTTATAGCACTGAAAAATGCAAAAAAATATATAAATTAAAAGAAAATATACCAATAACATATCCGTAAAATAATTACTAAAATATCTTTAAAATTTAATTAAAAATAAAGCTTATGTACCTCAATGCAATTTAAGTCAGTACACATTCTTATTTGAGAAACTTGAACGCTCTGAAATTTTATCTCGATTTATTATACATTATAGAACTATTTAGAGAAAAGAATGAAAATAAGACAAAATAAGGGAAAGTAACCGTAATTACCTCTTTACAGTAAAAACAATTAATAGAGGTCGTTTGCTCTTTTGTATTCGGTTTCAGTTCGGCCAACTGTATCATATTATTTAAATTTACGTCTATCTGACTTTAAACTAACTGAGTCCAAGCCGATTAATTGCGAAATATTGTCCATCAATTGTTTTATTCACTCTTCGACAATAGGGACAAGGATAGCTATAACACATTTGATTATCAATTAATAGTAACTGAATAAAATCGAACCTATCGTTTTTCTTTACAGCTTCAATGCAAACTTTGCAGAATGTATGACCACAATGAAGAATGTGGGGAATTCGAATTTTTGATTCTTGAATTAACAACAGAAAACAAGATTGTGAAAATAATAAAATCTTTGCAAAATTTAATTTTTAGCATCTAAATTCTTCTTTTTGCAACAATTTCAACATCGAAAATTGTTAACATGTTAACAGTTAACGACGAACTACTCAATTTTCTTACTAATAATCAAAATGTAACAAAATGGAGTACAGATTAATTCATTACAAAAAAACGGTTTTAATTTAAAAAAAATTTACTATTTCACGAAAAAACGACATTAAATTTACATAATATCTTTTTTTTTACAAAATAAAGCTCAACTTACCAAATTTCTGCAAACATATTTCACAGTTATGTAAGTTTTCAATTTCGGAATATGAAGAATCTTTTGTAATTACCGTCTCGATCTTTTCCTTAACGAAAACTGCTATAAAATGAAAAAAAAGGTGGTAAGAGTCACGATGGCTAATCACAGAAAAAAAGACTCTTTAGGGTAAGGACAATAAGGGGTTCCACTCGAATACCAACTAAGGTTATCCAGCACTGTTCCCTCTCTTTGGAAACATTCTTTAATTACTCCAATACCCAAACCCGGTAAGGATCACAAACTCCCAGACTCCTATCGTCCCATCTCCATTCTCTCACCTGCCTCTAAAACAATGGAAAGACTTGTCAAGGAAAAACTTGCCCCTTACCTGTTCCGTTTTGACATTATTCCACCCTATCAGCATGGTTATCGTCCCGGTGCTTCTGTTCTCACAAACATTATTGATTGTGAGAATGATTGGTCTCTTGCTCATTCCCGAAAACAACACACAGATGTCATCTTTCTAGATTTTTCACGTGCCTTTGATACTGTTCCTTTCTCTAAATTGATTTCCAAATGCACACATTATGGTATTCATGGTAATCTCTTACAATGGATTACATCATTCCTTTCTGATAGACACTTTTCTGTCCGACTTGATGGTTGTCTTTCCGACTCTTTCCCTGTTCTCTCTGGTGTTCCACAAGGATCTGTACTAGGGCCCATTCTATTTAATTTATATATTTCTGATATCACCCATATTATCTCTCAATTTCCCGATGTACACATCAAATCATATGCAGATGATATCAAATTGTACATTTCTTATTCGCCTGATACTTCCCAATCTAAGGTTTCTCAATTACAAAATGCTTTGAATTGTATTCATTCTTGGACCATTGTTAACCAGCTCTCTCTCTCTGAATCAAAATGCACTCATCTTCATATTGGTTCATCTCCTCCTTCCTATTCAATCAATAATATCATTCTCAATAGTCAATCCCCTCAACGTGATCTAGGCGTCCAAATTGTCCCCTCTCTCCTCAGAAATGCCTCAATTGATGACCGTACTTGTAAAGCCAAAACTGCCTTATTCACAATGCTCCGTGCCGTTTCTGTCAATAATCCTGATATTCTAGTCAAATGTTACCGTACTTATGTTCTTCCTCATCTTGATTTCGCTTCTCCTTTCTGGAACCCCTATACTAAGAAAGATAGTCAGAAAATAGAGAAGGTCCAAGAACAATTCACTCGAATTCTATTCTATCGTTGCTATCCATCTCCTTCTTATCCTCTTGGTCTTCCTTCCTACTCAAATCGTCTGTCTATTCTTGGTCTTCAAGCGCTTTATGAGAGGAGAGTCATCACTGACTTAGTTTTCGCCCGTAGGATTATGAATGGCGATACAGTTCTAGATAGAAATAGATTCTTTACATTTAGACCCCTCAGAGATAGATCACATACTTTCGGAATACATGTTGAGTTCACTAGATCAACTCCACGATTCAATTGTTTTTCTAGAAGAGTAGCTAGATTATTAAGTGAATTGCCATCTCATGTACATTGCTCACCTAGTTTAAATATATACAAAAATAGATTATCACAATTAGATTTGTCCAAGTTTACCGTTTATCGATAATTGTATCAATATCTTCATTAATAGTTGCACATCTATATTTATCCCCTTGTCATAGCATTCATCCCCTTCTCCCTCTAGAATATCTCTTTAATTCAGCACCACCCATACCCATTAGCAATCTAGCATCTGGTTCTCGGAGCAGAGTCAACCTGGTCACCGAGTCCTCTTCCTCGGATAATTCCTCCTACTCTCACTCCCACCATGAGAGAAAGACCAGACGATGACAAGATGAGCCCAGTTTGCCTGATTGATTGATCTCTATATATTTCTTACCTTATGCACCCCCACCCCCTTTTATTCACCATAGCATTTATGAGAGTCATTATCATCATGTATCATTATGTTTCACTCGTATTTTCTAATTGTTTCTCGTTGCGCTCTCGGGCGTAGATAAAATATATTACTAGAGCACATTTGCATGCTTTCATATACTATACTTCTTATTTAATTTCACTTAAGTAATCTATCCCTCTCGATTGTTTTTAACTAATTCGTAACATGTTTCCGATTCAAAGAGATAGCGTTATTCTGATTCAAACCTGTTCAAATTGAAAATGATCCGATACTATGATAATATTTCCGAAATTCAGTTGAATGGTGAACTTCGTTGAGCGTGAAAAATATGCGATTGATCGTGCAGGAATCTTCTATCAAATATCTCAAGGTACCTACATACATAGTGAGAATAAAGAAAACTGGGGCAGTTATTGTTATTTTTGTTATAATTCTAATTTTCGAAATTTTTTTCAGATGAATTTTTTCTCTATTCGTCAACAATACTTACATGGATGAATGGGTATTTTTTTTCTTTCCAATTTTAAAATAATGAATTTATATTTTGAGAAAAGGAAAACATAGCAAAGTATTTGGGAGCAAATCGATATACGGAGTAGTAGGCGATGGTCTCCTCCTCGAAACTGATCATTTTGTTAGAAATATATGGACAATAAAGCATGAAAATGGGAAGTTCGCAATGAATGAATCCGTAAGTACAAATTCGTGTATTCTTTATAGAATACATATCTTTATAGAATACCTTATATATCAACTCTTCTCATTATATTTGATGGAATAAATAAATAAATAAATATATTCATTTTAACAGAGCGAAAGTGGAATAAGAAGAATTGGATCAGAGAATGGTTCTTCCTACTTGTTGATTGAAAAAGAAGAACATAGGAATGCATCATTTCTTATTCCATATGGGGATTACCGAATTGAAGGGATTGAACTGCCTAAATCTCGACACCTTCATTTGGCTGGGTCAGTTTTCTATTTTCGTGTTAATTGAAATCTTCAGCAGCATAATCACCAGTAAATATTCAGTAACCTCTGGTATTTCAAAACTAGTAGTTTACTTATCATTCCCACTAGCAATAGACTTGTAAGTCGGCTTCTAGTTAGACGTAAATTTACTGCAAGTGGTGTATTATACTGTAATGCATTTCGTCAAATGTTCTTTCACTTGTAGTAAACTTGCAGTAAACTTCTAGTCAGTGACGTCATTTAAATAGACTGCTAGTTTGGAAATACCAGAGAACGACGCTTGTAGTCATTTCGTTTGTTTTCTAATGTTGCCATTTTTTTGAGTTCGCCACGAAAAATGTATAATTATCTTTCGAGTTTTCTTTTCTGTTTTTTTTCTATCGAAATCTAACTCGCGCAAGACAATGTTCTGTTTGGATTGACGAGTTAAGATTAAAAATATGATGTTTTATTTAGCAGTATTCGGAAAACTATATTTGCATAGGTATAAAATTCGGCAATTGAAACCACGTGAGCTTCTCAAATGTCTTACGAATATGTTCCTCCTATTTTATGCGTTCTTACGGGAACACTGATTTCAAGGGGAATCGTATTCTGTATCATGGATAATGGTTTTACATTAACTATTCGCCGCTATCCACCTTTTGAAACCACATTTTATCATCTCTTCCTCAACCGCAGCTACCCATATGGGTCGCTTTCAGAAGCATTTCTGTCGCAACTGATGTGTGGTTAGTGGAACAGACTGATTTTAAGGCATATCGTATTCTGCATCAGGGCCGATGGTTTTACTTCCACTATTCGACGATATCGGCCAGAATCAAAAGAATATATAGAGAAGAAAGGATTACCTCATGTAACAAAAAGATATGTGGTTGTTTGAGTAATTTGACTTTTACAGATCAATAAGCGATCAGTAATGTTCAACAACTGGATATTTTATGTGTCCTATGAACACGAATTAGTTGCAGTAAATATGAATGATCTGACATGGGAAAGTATGAAGACAAAGTATGTTTTGTTTAAAAAAAGAATGTAACACAATTGTATTCTAGCTTGAGAAATAGCTGCTCAATTGCTGGAATAGATGAAAATGGAATTGTTAATATAGGCAGTTCGGTTATTTCATATAACTTGAACTCGCCTACTCGCCTCTTCTCTGCTCAACTTCCTATGAAGTATATGGTAAGGTTCCCCCATTTTTTCTCTCCTGCGTACCAGAGAGACAATCAAAATAGAATTCCTATACGCTCGAATTTTATACCTTACAAGGGAATGATCTGGGCTCTCCCGATCTCCTCTAAAAGCGAAGGGTATAGTAAGTCGAACGCGCTGATTTCAAATCCGTGTTCAAATCCTGCCAGTTCGGTAGTCCAGAGAAGTTACACGTTATAGGACATTTTTGCACGTGATTTTGCCTTTAAAGGGAGCGGTTCCTCCCTCAATGGCCTATTCATTGCGCGCACTATTTTCCTGTTCTCTAACAACGAGAAAGCATTGCGCGTCGAAGAGAACATTGAGTGAGGTTACGCTCCCTTTAAAAGTCACGTTTTTCCAGGCGCGCTATAACACGCGTGTCGCGTAAGGTTCGAATAAACGGTGGCACATTGAAAAAGTCGAAAATGAGCAGAAGTCATTTTTCGGTAGTCCATATGGTCCCTAACAAGATAGCAAGAGCTTTTGTGCATATCTTCATTTTTGACGTCGAGAGACGTCGTCAAACTTTTTGGAGGCCGAAATTTGCCAACTTTGGAGCTCTGTAGCTCTTCGGGGAGTGGTTTTCGTATAGAGTCGTCAATAGAAGAATTTCCTAGAACGTCCAGGAGAATGCACCTGCATCATTGGCCGATCGATATTTTAATTAGTATTTTTGTAAATCGATTTTGTTAAATGGTTTTTAACAAAAATCGAAGCCGAAAGTTTTCAATAGCTCGATCGACTCATCTTGTCGAGAGGAATTCAACGGTATACTGAACGTTTCTGTATGAGGTTGTGCTCTCAAGATATGAGCATTTCAAGATTTTCATTGCGTGAGATCACACGAGGGAAGAGTGACGCAGCCAGTGATCTACTCACTCGTCTGCCTCGTATGAACAATTCTCCCATTCTCATTAGTTTTACTGTTGTTCTAGTACTCCTCTTAGCTATTTTTGATAATTTGTGAATATTCATTTCGATAATTCTATTCATAAATCATAGCCAATCAATGAATATTAATATCTTTGAAGGCAAATTACAATACGACAACAAAGAGGCTTCAAATTCATAGGTATATTTCATCACATTCTTCCTCGACCACCATCCTAAAACATTGTTTTCCAAAAATTTTCACGTCCTCATTCTCTTCATTCTTTCCTTCCTCCCTCATCGTCCAGCTCCGAGTCCCCCGACTCATCCCCAACTCTTCTCTTCCTCGTCCTGTTAAAGTTTACTAAAACTGATAAGTTAAAGTGTATTCTCTTTTCTGGTTTCCATAATCACAAACATTTCAATTTGCCTTGTAAATTCATTATTAGTTCTTTCAATTTCAACAAAAGAAAAACCAGCAAAAGATCACTGCGGCAAGGGGGATAGAACCCCTGACCGTCAAAATTAAGCGCCGACATCTTATCCACTACACTACAGAGAGATGTATGGAAGGTTGATAGAAGATAATATCAACCAATCATGATGGCATGTGCTGGAAACAACACGAATTTAACTATCAAAAAAATCTTGAAATGCTCATATCTTCCGAGCACAACCTCATACAAAAACATACAGTGTACCGTTGAATTCCTCTCGACAAGATGAGTCGATCGAGCTATTGAAAACTTTCGGCTTCGATTTTTGCTAAAAACCATTTAACAAAATCGATTTACAAAAATACTAATTAAAATGTCGATCGGCCAATGATGCACGTGCATTCTCCTGGACGTTCTCGGAAATTCTTCTATTGACGACTCTATACGAAAACCACTCCCCGAAGAGCTACAGAGCTCCAAAGTTGGCAAATTTCGGCCTCCAAAAAGTTTGACGACGTCTCTCGACGTCAAAAATGAAGATATGCAAAAACGCTCGGGGCTACCTCTTAGTTACCATATAGACTACCAAAAAAGGCATTAACATGTGGGGGTCAGAAAATGTGCCAACCACCCACGGATTTTACTCGATTCTTCAGTGACACGCGTGATAAGCATCTGTAGTCGGGTTGGGTAAGCGATGTGTTGGGAAATAGGTATACTGGTTCGACTCCTCGACATCGCAAGTTTCTTTGCATCGTTTTTTTGTTTTGAAAACTTTAACAACCTTTACCTTTTTTGGGATGCCTATTTGGCAGATTTTGAAAACGGTTTTGAAATCATTTACCCACTTCTTTTCGTGTAGATCGGGAGATGTGAATAGCCGTCATTCCCCTGCTTGTTCACGATCAAAGTGTTTTTTCTGTGATTGTACCTCTTCATCACCTAACATTTTCATAGCCGTTTCGTTAAGGAAAATGCCAAAACGGCAATCATAAAAGAGCTTTCATATTCCGACTTTGAAGAATCATTAAATTGTGAAATATGTATGGAACAATTTGGTTAGTTGATCTTTATTCCTTATTCGATTTATTGTCATATGCAATAAAGTAAATTTGATGTCTAATTGCAAGTTTAGTTTTTTTTTAATTGTAGGGCTTTTTTTATTAAAAGTGCTTTTTGTAATGAATGAAAAACGGAATTCTATTCCATTTTGTTCAACATTGATTGGTTGAGGGAAGAAATTAAGTCGTTTTTTTTATTGTCTGTCAACGAGCTTATGTACTAAACGAGACACAAAATTATTACGAGTGAAAAGAGTTTGTATCATAAAAGCGTATTTACGAATGGGCCAGGATGGATTCCTCAAGGGTGGAATGGGGACTAGGACACAGTGGTCCCCTTTTGTACGATAAATTATTGAAGTGAATATTGACGAGGAAATTGTTGCTAATAGAAAATTATATACCGAAAATTTACTTTTACAAAGACTTATTTCCGAAACAATATTCTTGTTAAATTATTAATGTTGTTAATTCAAGAATCAAATATTCGAATTCCCCACACTCTTCATTGTGGTCATACATTCTGCAAAGTTTGCATTGAAGCTGTTAAGAAAGACGATAGGTTCGATTTTATTCATTAACCAATTATTTAAAGATGGAGACCCTCCAGTTTTTTCGTAATAATAGATAGAGATTCATCACGAATTAAAACACATATTTGATATTGATTCACGATATGTTTGAAGCTTGCTATGCGTATTGTAAGTACAACTTTTAGGCATATAGAGAGTGAATGTCAGATTTGCATACCTGAATCTCTTAATTTCCCATTGTCACTCACTCCAATTACCATATAATAAAGAATAGGAGTCAGTCTAAAGGGTCTCCTTTTCTTTAAAGGCACAGAGCTAATTTGACTCTCCGCATTGGCAACGCTCTCTCGTAGACAAAGAAAGCGCGAGAGTGTAACCAGAGCGGTGAGTTTAAAATTAGCTTAGGGTGGACCTTTAACAATGATATTGTAGCGCAACCAAACCCAGCCATGTTTTTGGTACGAAAGTGATCAAGTAATTGCAGCGTATGCTATATCTATTCATTCTTCGAATATTTGATTTCACGTTTTACTCTTTCAATGCATTCGTCCCATAGGTAAGAAATGATAAATATTATTATTGTTAATTGTTAAACAAATGTGTTATAGCTATCCTTGCCCCATTTGTCGAAGAGAGAATAAAACTACTGATGGACAATATTTCGCAATAAATCGACTTGCACTCAGTTAGTTTAAAGTGAGACAGACGTAATTTAAAAAAAGAACTATACTGCAGAGATGGCTGAACAGAAACCGAATGCCAAAGAAGAAACGAGCGCTTGTTTTCACTGTAAAGAGGTAATTTATCTTTTCATTTGTTATTATTTTCGTTCTTTCCTCAAAAATAGTATAATAAATCGAAATGATTTTTTTCAGCGTGTTAAAACTTCTCGCGCAAGAATTTGCACTGACTTAAATTGCATTGAGGTAATTCCTTATGCATCGTTACATTTGCCTGACGCGCCTACGCCGTCACGTAAAAAAACATTACATGCTTACGCGCGCGTCGGCGTCAATTTTGGAGTGTCTTGGGTCTCAAGTGGAAAACCCTGATGGTCCATGAAATTACTGTAGAAGGTTACGGTAGTCAATCATTATTGATCGATGGTACGGTAGCTTCTTACCGGATCCCCATTGTCATTCAGGGTTTTCCACTTGGGACCCAACGCACTCCAAAATTGACGCTGACGCGCGCGTAAGCCAAATGTAACGTTTTTCTACGTGACGGTGTAGGCGCATGAGGCAAATGTAACGATGCATTAAGCTATTCGCATTCTTTATTTTTAATTATATTTCAAAGAGTTATTTTACGGATATGATAATAGAACATTTTCTTTTATTTTTTTTTGTTTTTTTTAGTACAATAAGCTGATTTGTGGTGACTGTTCCTGGGAAGATCCTCATATTGGTCATACAACAGTTCGATATAACCATAAGGTTCGTATTCATTAAAAAATATTTGAAAATTATAAAAATCTGTATAAGGAAATTATTATGGTGAGAAAATAAAGTATCCTACATTAATTAAATTAATTTATTGATTAGATTGTAATTCAGGTTCGTACTGAATCACAAGAATATGTTAGAATTAAGAAAGAAGAAATGGAATCGAAAAAGGAAGAAATACTATCGAAATATCAAGTATTGATTGAATTACAAAAAGAACTTGAAAAGGTAAAACTATCACGGGTACTTCCAATTAGTTGAACAATTAGTTGAGTTGTATATTCTCATCTTTTTTTCGATACTGAATCATAACTTCTAAATCTCTAAAATCCCATATGCTCTTATGTGCTTTCGAACATTTGACAGAAAGTAAGATCAAAAGTTGGCAAATTGAACTCAACGCATATTACTATACTTGCATTGCTAAAGAATTGTTCAGAAACTGCCGGATATCCATCTTCGCGAACAAATTTCTGCCGCCGCTGATGTTATATTCACACAGGAGGTACTTTAATGAAATAATTATTCTATTTGAAATAATTAATTTTAGGAAGCTAATGAATTGAGATCTACGGTAGATGAGTTCAGTGACACATTTCTTGAATCTGCTAATATTATCATACAATCTATTGATACCGCAATTACACTAATTCGAGTGAGTTAAATTGACACTTAACTTTTTATTGGCGAAAGTAGCAATTGCATCATTTTTGAAATTAAAATGAAACAATATTTTCAGGAACAGTTATCCACATTTTGAGGCCAAGCATCTTGTAATATTTGATTATGTCATTTATTCTTTTTGAATACTTTTCTACATTCGCCCTTCTTTCATATTTTCATCATTGTTTCTTATGATTTTTACTTATTCATCGAACAGTTTCATTATTCACATTCAACATTCCTATTTCTACCTAAACCTTACATTTTTTAAAATTTTGAATTTCACAAACTCTAAATAAACTGTAAATTCTAACTATATATGGAAAATCGCTAATTCGATAAAGTGTCGAATTCCTTAATTTATGTTACACGAAATATTTTGTACATTATTTTTTCTAACATATCCATCACATGTTTCTCTATTTCGTTTCTTTCGTTGGAAAAGCTACCATTACTGAGGCTCAATGGGATTTAATAGTATGTAGAAATTCCGTTAAACCAAATTTTTACTGAGATTGGGTATTATATAATTAAAACTGTCCGAACAATTCAAATTCCGCTCTTTGCCGCGCAATACTCTGACTCCGCTCACTTTTTCGCACGATATTCCATTTTCGCTTAGTTTATTGAATTTTATGGAATTTTCTCGTCATTTTATTAGGCTTTCAGCAAAAATAAAATTACATGCACTTAAAAACGTTCGGAAAAATCTCCCGAAATTTGGCGAATATTTTGGAGTGCGTTTTTCTCAACGGTGGAGAAGTTTACTAACAATCAGTTCGGCATTTGCGTGGTGTATGAAAAACTTTTGTAATTCTATAATACAGATTTATCCTTGGAGTGCGGTCATCTGAAGTATCACTCCTCTCTTCCTCTTATGTTGGATCTTATAACGCATTCCATTCCAGAGATTAGTGTATGATTATCGATTGATCTTCTAGACCGTCTGGAAGAATTAGTAATCACGTATTTGCAATCTTCAGATGCCGCTGAATAGAACATACAATTATATTATCATCGATCAAAATTCCGCTCGAAACATACAATATTTGTCAACATTTCTTTATTTTCCTTGTATTGATTCACATTCTCGTCTGTTCTTGTTTGCTTTAAATTCTTGATTGCCTATTCCTCAGGGAGAATTCACGTGACCAGGTGGCCGAGTGGTTAAGGCGTTGGACTGCTAATCCAATGGGGTTTCCCCGCGTGAGTTCGAATCTCATCCTGGTCGAAATTTTTGCATTTTTTTTCTTAGGACATTGAGAAATTCATCCCTGTCATTATCAAAAATGACATTTCCAAATAAAGTCGATACATTTCGTGTAAAATGTTTCCTAAATCAATAAAAATACCATCAGATTTGATATAGATGGTGACAGAGATAAAAGTCAAGACAAGTTCAAAGTCCTCATTTCAAGTTGGCTTCTTAATAAAGATAATATGGCTCTTATCAAAAATTTGTGGAGGGGCATAACTCTGGTTCAGGATTTCGCTCGAACAGCGCTGAAGAATAAGTGGCTCTGGCCGCACAAGCTCGCAAATGATGACTTAAGTATAACAAAGAAAAGTGCTGGAATGGGAATGCCATGTACGAAAAATCACCACCTCGATAAAGTGTCGAATTCCTTTCTAACATATCCATCACATGTTTCTCTATTTCGTTTCTTTCGTTGGAAAAGCTACCATTACTGAGGCTCAATGGGATTTAATAGTATGTAGAAATTCCGTTAAACCAAATTTTTACTGAGATTGGGTATTATATAATTAAAACTGTCCGAACAATTCAAATTCCGCTCTTTGCCGCGCAATACTCTGACTCCGCTCACTTTTTCGCACGATATTCCATTTTCGCTTAGTTTATTGAATTTTATGGAATTTTCTCGTCATTTTATTAGGCTTTCAGCAAAAATAAAATTACATGCACTTAAAAACGTTCGGAAAAATCTCCCGAAATTTGGCGAATATTTTGGAGTGGGTTTTTCTCAACGGTGGAGAAGTTTACTAACAATCAGTTCGGCATTTGCGTGGTGTATGAAAAACTTTTGTAATTCTATAATACAGATTTATCCTTGGAGTGCGGTCATCTGAAGTATCACTCCTCTCTTCCTCTTATGTTGGATCTTATAACGCATTCCATTCCAGAGATTAGTGTATGATTATCGATTGATCTTCTAGACCGTCTGGAAGAATTAGTAATCACGTATTTGCAATCTTCAGATGCCGCTGAATAGAACATACAATTATATTATCATCGATCAAAATTCCGCTCGAAACATACAATATTTGTCAACATTTCTTTATTTTCCTTGTATTGATTCACATTCTCGTCTGTTCTTGTTTGCTTTAAATTCTTGATTGCCTATTCCTCAGGGAGAATTCACGTGACCAGGTGGCCGAGTGGTTAAGGCGTTGGACTGCTAATCCAATGGGGTTTCCCCGCGTGAGTTCGAATCTCATCCTGGTCGAAATTTTTGCATTTTTTTTCTTAGGACATTGAGAAATTCATCCCTGTCATTATCAAAAATGACATTTCCAAATAAAGTCGATACATTTCGTGTAAAATGTTTCCTAAATCAATAAAAATACCATCAGATTTGATATAGATGGTGACAGAGATAAAAGTCAAGAAAAGTTCAAAGTCATTTCCTCATTTCAAGTTGGCTTCGTAATAAGGATATTACGGATCTTATCAAAAATTTGTGAGCGGTTGCGGGGCATAACTCTGGTTCAGGATTTCGCTCGCACAGCTCTGAAGAATAAGTGGCTCTGGCCGCACAAGCTCGCAAATGATGACTTAAGTATAACAAAGAAAAGCGCTGCAATGGGAATGCCATGTACAACATAACCCATCTCGAAATCACCACCTCGATAAAGTGTCGAATTCCTTAATTTATGCTACACGAAATATTTCATAAATACATTAATTTTTTTATTACATCTCCATCATCTTTCTCCATTTCGTTTTCCTCTGGAGCAGCTACAATAGCTGAGGCATAATGGGATGTAATAGTAAGTAGAAATTCCGCTAAACCCAAATTTTTACTGATTTTGGGTACATAATTACTCTTGGAGTGCGTCCACGCGGTCATCTGAAGCATCACTCCTCTCTTCCTCGTTCGTTCGTTCTTCTCACACCTTCCAATCCAGAGAAAAATGATTATCGATATATTTTCTACACCATCTAGAAGAATCAATCCTTTGCTACTTTGCTCGGATCCCTCTTAAGAAATTGATAAATTCATCTCGTTCATTATCAAAAAAAATATAAATAAAAAAAATATAAATATTAAAAAAAATGACATAGCACTTCTATTCACTGGGACACTGTGTCTGAACAATTGTAACTATTCAAACGAGGAAACGATAGGGAGAAAAGGATTTGAACATTATTCGAATTGGAACCAATCAATTTCGATTGAAAAATAAACCGAGATAAAGGCCAAATAAAGTCGATACAATTCATGTAAAATGTGTCTTAAATCAATAAAAAAGAGCAGCAGATTTGATATAGGTTGTGACGGAGATAAAAGTCAAGAAAAGTTCAAAGTCATTTCCTCATTTCAAGTTGGCTTCGTAATAAGGATATTACGGCTCTTATCAAAAATTTGTGAGCGGTTGCGGGGCATAACTCTGGTTCAGGATTTCGCTTGCACAGCTCTGAAGAGGAAGTGGCTCTGGCCGCACAAGCTCGCAAATGATGAGTACTGGAGGTGGAGTCGATCAGTAATCAGTGGAACCCTCGTCGCAGGAGAACGAAAGGAAGACGACCGACAAAATGGTGCGACCTGTTCATGACGACAGTTGGATCTAACTTCCTAAGCGAACCCTGGAGCAGGAATTGGAATGCCATGTACAACAGAGCCCTCGACCTTACGAACGTTTGTTTGAAATGAATGAAAAATGAGATCATTCATTTTGTGGATAAAAGATCTTTGGCTCTTACTGTGCTTTTTTAAAATGAAAACTAATATGACAAAACAATGAATTGGAAAAAAGCCGCCATGATGTTTGAATAATAATGGTTTTTATCAAACGATGAACAGATCTAGTTGATCACTGATATTTCAGTTTCTATATTCTTATCCAAGCAGATACAATGTCTATGTATATCTGATTCACTAGCTTTGTGTGGACAAGGTCACGGTATGTAGCATGCTATGTACCTTGTGGCAGGACGCCATATATTCGTAACAATGCACATATTCTTATATCGCTTGGTATCTCTCTACCCCTTAGAATTTTGACCATCTCTTTATCCTTTTCGCTTGTATTATTTAAATATAGTAATTCTTGACATGTTTTCGATGCAAGGCGTCAAGTTAATATTTCAGTTTCTATATTCTTATCCAAGTAGTCTATGTATACCTCGCTTGGTATCTCTCTAGCCTTAGAATGTTGACCATTTCACTTACGTAATCTAACTTACGTAATGTGGTAATTCTTGATATGTTTCCGATGCAAAAAGTAATAGCGTTATTGTGATTCAAACCTGTTCAAATTGTAAATGATATATTAATTTTTTTTAACAATGTAATACTTTTATTAAATTTTCTAAATTCAGTTGAATGATGAACTTCGTTGAACGTGAAGAATATACGATTGATCGTGCAGGTACCTTCTATCAAATATCTCAAGGTACAAACATATTGAACATAAAGATGCCCGAGTAATTGTTATTTTGCTATATCATTATTGTAATTATTATCAGATATTTTTTTCCACTATTCTTCCAAAGGATTTCTTACGTGGATGAATGGGTGCGTCTTTTCAAATTTTATAACAAATGAATTTATCATTTGAGAAAGGGAAAAGATAGCATACCATTTATAAGTAAAGGAATATACGGAGTTGTCCGCGATGGTCTCCTCTTCAAAACTAATCTTTTTGATAGTGATATTTGGAGAATGACGCATACATCTGGGAAGTTCGCTCCTAATCAATCCGTAAGTGCAAACTCTGCTATTCTAATTGTCAGTGAACATATTTTGCTTATTGCTTGGCACTTGGGCAAAAAGTGGTATAAACCGATCGCGCCTAAATCGTAGACAGATGTAGTATAATAATAATAATAATAATTTTTTTTATTATTATTATACTACATCTCGCGAACGGTGTTTGGGTTCGTTATGTCCGCGCCCTCGATAAATAACGTAAGTTGGATAAAATAACATAATAATTTCAAAGTTTACGGATTCATTCGATATGTGCATACGACGATGGGCAGCAGGGTTGTGCGGAAAATAATTTTCGGAAAATATTTCGGAAAACTTTTTTTCCGGTCAAAAAAACCGGAAAAATCAGGAAAAACCGGAAAATCCGGAAAAATTCTGTAAAACGCATTTTGTAGTGTTTTGTCTAACAATTACTTTCAAAAACAATCAAAGTGAACATAGTAATGATCAAAAATCATTTAGCAGCTAATAAAAGATAACAATCATCCTAAAACATATTAACGAACAATGCGAAGCTTAGAATTCTAGGAGTCGAATGTTCACATTAAGGAACAACACTGCATATATACTTTATTATTGATGATTATTAGCGAATCATGGGTAAGAACTATAACCAGTCTGATAAAAATGACCAAAAAATCTTCAAATGTTGTGTTTCATAAGTTTTTTTCACTCTGTACAGCATTTAATTTTTTTCCGGTTTTCCGGTATTTTTTCGGAAAATTTTCCGACCGGAAAATTTTCCGAAAAGGGGTCGGAAAAACCGGAAAATTTTTCCGGTCGGAAAATTTTCCGCACAACCCTGATGGGCAGTAATAAGCAGGTAGATTCAACCAAGTGTCATCCCGATCCAAAACTGTGAGACCCAGAATTAGAAAAAAAAACATATTTAAAAATATGTTTTATTTTCCTACACTTGCCTCTCGGTGTCGGTAATTTTGATTCCTTAAATTTGACGAGTACTCTTTAGTGTAACTATTCGATGAAAATGAACTAAGTCACATTCATGAAAAGTTGTCTTCTTCCCGAAAAAAAACAACGACTGATTCGCCTTTTTTATCACGAACTGACTCGAATAAACGTGCGCCTACCATAATCCATATGAGGAAATTCAAAAATTAGGCAATCACTGTATTATTAAGCTTTCGATTTCTGTGTTATATTTTTGTTTTCTTTTATCGTTAGTTTGTTGTCTGAATATCTGAGTAGAGTAATATGACACTATTTTTCGAAAAATGTTTCGCCATTTTCAAATATTCTCAAATTTTTGATCGATAGAATATTTCTGCACTTAGCAGCTAGTAGCAAGGCAACACAAGTACATTTTATATGAACAATATTATATTTTTGTTTTTTTAAATATTCTTTTATATAAATATATTTGCAACAGAGTCTTTCTTTGATGTAAATTGTAATCCCATCCGGAAAGGATGAGAGGACAATTTACATCAAAGAAAGACATGAATCGAAGAAACTCATGAAATGTTATTATAGTTTGCGAATAAAATGCATAAAAATATGCCAAGAATATGAGAAGATTTGAATATTTCAAGACATTTTTTCGAAAAATAATGTCATATTACTCCTCAGATATTCAGACAACAAGCAAATGATAAAAGAAAACAAAAATATAACACCGAAATCGAATGCTAAACAATACAGGGTTTGCCGAATTTTTAATTTCCGCTTTTGGATAGGCGCACGCTTATTCGAGTTAATTTTAAAAATACGAATTAGTTGTGGTTTTTTGGGAAGATGACATCTTTTCACGAATGTGCCTTACAAGGGAATGACCAACCATCCCCGTCGAGTTATGACTAGTGACATATACCATTCGAATCGCCATGTGATTCTGATAATACATCGTTAATGACTCGACTCAAAAGCAAAACATTTCAAACTTTCTACAGCAACAAAATCAGCAAAAGAAGAGTGCGGCAAGGGGGGTCGAACCCTTGACAGTCAAAAGTAAACGCAGGCATCTTATCCACTACACTACACGAGCCGATGTTTCGAAAGAAGATAGTAGAGTTCATCAACCCATCCGCATGCGTTGTGTAGGAAACCACACGAATTTGACCGAATTTCAATATCGATTTTCTCGAAGATCATAAACGTTTGAGTCGAGTCATTAACGATGCATTATCAGAATCACATGGCGAGTCGAATGGCATATGTCACTAGTCATAACTCGACGGGGATGGTTGGTCATTCCCTTGTTAGTTCATTTTCATAGAATAATTAAACAAATGCATTCTCTTAAGGAATACAAATGACCCTTTCCGAGAAGCTATGGTAGGAAAAAATAAAACAATTTTTTTTTAATATTTAAAAAAAAATGTTCTGGGTCTCGTAGTTTTGGATCGGGATGACACTTGGCGGAATTTACCGGCTTATAATTGTCTATCGTCGTATGCATCAAACGAATTCGTAAACGTTGAATTTTTGATGTCATTTTATCGTACTTTCGTTATTTAGCGAGGGTGCAGACATGACGAACCCAAACTCCGTCTGCGGGCCCACTTGCCAGGATATTGTTGCTTGAGCCATATCTCTCATATATCCATTTTTACAGAATAAAAGTGGAATAAGAATAATTCGATTACGGAAAGATTCTTCCTACATGTTGATTGAAAGAGAAGAACATCGGAATGCATCATTTGCTATTCCATATGGCGATTTACGATTTGAAGGGCATGAACTGTCTAAATTTCTACACGTTCTTTCTTTTCACTTGGCAGGGTCAGTTTTGGATTTTCGTGCTAAATGAAATCTTCAGCAACATTTTTTTAAAACATTTTAAATTTAAACACTTTATCGAGATCAACGAAGCGGTGGGCCACCAGAACTGTAGTGACACGATATGGTTCCATTGATCCTTGTTTCTTGCAACGTTCATAAAGCCTGGCCTGACTATCTTCACAAATTCATCATTCCATCTCAATTCGGGTCTTCCTCTTGATCGCTTTTCAGCAACATGTTCAACACCTCTTGTTTTCTTATTTATGTAGTATGTTTTCTAAATTTTCCATTTTTTTAAGTTCGCGACGAACTCTGCGCTTAAAAAATTTATAATCATCTTTCGAGATATTCGTTCCTGATTTTTTTTCGGCGGAAATCTAACTCATACATGACTATATTCGTGGCTGCGTTTGGCGAATTAAGGTCAAAAAGTATGACGTGTTCGCGGTATTCGGGAAATTGAAATCACGTGACACAGTATTCTGGTCCAAGCCATTTTTCTTCCAAAGCAAGACAAAGGAGAGACCATTGTATTCGAGAGAGTTTGTATGTTGAGCGGTCGTTCTTGCTTTGAAAGTCATGAGAACGCTGTGGTGAGCTTCTCAAATCTGTTTCAAATATATTCCGCATAATTTATAAGTTCTTATAAGGGAAGCGCCAGTTGAAAAAAAAACAATTCTGAAAGCTACCCATACGGTTGGTTGGTTACGATTGAGGATGAGATGTTAAGAAATGGTTTCAAAAGTTGCCAACCTACCAATCGGTATTTTTTAAACAAAATCGCTGCAAAATTGTTATGAAATAACGATGAAAATAATGTTGAGGTAGTTTGTAAAAATTAACAAAAAAACATTATGACTGGGGCGGGAATTGCACCAGTGCGGTTGGTGTGATGGTCATATTTGCTATCGATTGAAAATATCGATTGGAATGTCCGATTGGCAGCTTTTGAAACCATTTTTACTAAATATTTCTCAGCCCTAGCCACCAGGGTCGACCCCTTTTCGGAAAATTTTCCGGTCGGAAAATTTTCCGAAAAAATACCGGAAAACCGGAAAAAATTATATGCTGTACAGAGTAAAAAATACACATGAAACACAACATTTGAAGATTTTTTGGTCATTTTTATCAGACTGGTCATAGTTTTTACCCATGATTAGATAATAATGATCAATCACGTACATATATGGCGTTGTTGTTCCTAAACGTGAACATTCAACTCCTAGGATTCTAAGCTTCACATTGTTCGTTTATATGTTTTTGGGTAATTGTTTTCTTTTATTAGCTGCAAAATGATTTTTGATCATTCCTATGTATACTTTGACCGTTTTCGAAAGTAATTGTTAGACGAAACACTTGAAAATGCGCTTTTTTCCGGTTTTTCCGTTTTTTTTTTCGGATTTTTTCCGGTATTTTAGACCGGAAAAAAAGTTTTCCCAAATTTTATCCGAAAAATATTTTCCGCACAACCCTGCACAACCCCTCATGGAACACACCGATTTTAAGGCTTGTTGCATTCTGTATCATGGATGATTGTGGTTCTTGCACTATTCGCCGATATCCGCCTGAATCAAAAGGATATATAGAGAAGAGTGGATTACCTGGTGTAATAATAAGTTATGCGGTAGCTTGAGTACTTTTAATTTTTACAGAGCACTGAGCAATCAGTAATGTTCAACAACTGGATATTTTATGCGTCTCATGAGAACGAATTAGTTGCAGTGAATATGAATGATCTGACATGGGAAACTATCAAGACAAAGTAAGTTTTGTTTAAAAAAGGTATGCAATGAAGTTGTATTCTAGCTTGAAAGCTTGGTCCATTATTGCTGGAATAGATGAAAATGGAGTTGTAAATATAAGCAGTTCGAATAATTCGTGTACTCTCCTCTTCTCTGCTCAACTTCCTAAGAAGTATTTGGTAAGGTGATCTCATACTTTCTCCCCTGTTTCGCTCTCATTATTAGACAATCAGAAAAGAATACCCAATATACTCTAATTTGATACCTTAGTTGGCATTCGGGTCACACCCTTTATTGTAATGATTTGGAAAATGAGTACTGTACAATGTACATAACCCGTGATTGTTTACAAGTCGTCACGAAATCACCTACGATTTTCATAGCCGTTTTCGTTAAGGAAAAGACCGACACGATATTCATAAAAGATCCTTCATATTCCAAATTTGAAGACTCACTAAACTGTGAAATATGTATGGAAAAATTTGGTATGTTGACTTTATCGTTTGGAGTGATAGAATTATATCAATTTATTGTCTAACAAGAAATTAAATTGAGGTTTTCAAAAAAATTAAAACCGTTTTTTACAATGAATTACATTTTACTGCATCACAATTTTTGATGAAGAAATTGTTGCAAATAGGCGTAATTAGATTCTGAAAATTAAATTTTGCAAAGATTTTAATTATTTTCTGAAAAAAATATTCTTGAGTAATGTATGAGTAAACTATTGTTAATTCAAGATTCAAATGTTCGAATTCCCCACACTCTTCATTGCGGTCATACATTCTGCAAAGTTTGCATTGAAGCTGTAAAGAAAGACGATAGGTTCGATTTTATTCATTAAAGGGAGCGTTACCTCTCTCAATGGTCTCTACCAGGGTTGGGCGGTAAAATTTTACGTTACCGATTTTTTACCGGTTTTACCGGTCCCCGGCGTTTCTCACCGGTAATTACCGAAATTTACACTAGATATTCTACGTTATTTTTGGTAAAATTATGTTCGATATCTTGAGAAATTGTCCGTATCCCAGCGCGATTTTATGTCTCAACAGACAGTAACTCTCTCAATAAATAACACTTATCAAATATATCAATACAACAAAGAAAATGAAAACATTTTTTGCTATAACTACTGTCAAAGAAGAACAAATTAGCCGTTTGTCACACAGATATGTAGTTCGAGACACGATATCACTGTTTTGATGTAATGTATAAACGTATAGACAAACTTGGCAAAACATTTTAGCGATTTTAAGGGGTTTTTAAGAGTTTTACCGTTTTTACCGTTTTACCGTTTTACCGGTTTTTTACCGGTCTGTTAGACCGGTAAATTACCGTTACCGAATTTTTTACCGGTCACCCTTTTCCGCCCAACCCTGGTCTCTACATTATGCACACTATTTCTCTGTTTTCTAACAACGAGAAAGCATTGCGCGTCTAACAGACCATTGAGAGAGATTACGCTCCCTTTAACTATTATCTGTTAATAAAATGTATTATAGCTATCCGTGTCCCTATTGTCGAAGAGTGAGTGAAATTATTGATGGACAATATTTCGTAATGAATCGACTTGCACTCAGTTAGTTTAAAGTGAGACATACATGAATTTAAAATAAACTATCTAGAGCTGGCAGAACTGAAACCGATCACAAAAGAACAATCGACCGCTATTGATTGTTTTCACTGTAAAGAGGTAATTACGGTTACTTTTCATTTGTTATTAGTTTCGTTCTTTCCTCAAAAATAATATAATCAATCGAGATGAAATTTTCAGAGTGTTCAAGCTTCTCGCATAAGAATTTGTACTGAATTAAATTGCATTGAGGTAATTACATAAGCTATTCGCATTCGCTCTATTTTCTTATCTAATTATGTGGATATTTTCGTTTATTTATTTGTGTTATCGGAGTTTTTTAAAAATTTATATTTTTGGCGTTTTTCAGTACAATAAGCCAATTTGTGGTAACTGTACATATGAAGATCCTCATATTGGTCATACAACAGTTCGATATAATCCAAAGGTTCGCATTATTAATCAGAAAAAAAGAATTAAAAAAAAACTATAAGAAGCAGTGTAAAGAAAGAACATAAACAAGATTATAATTCAGTTTCGTATTGAATCACAAGAGTATGTTAGAATTAAGAAAGAAGAAATGGAATCGAAAAAGGAAGAAATTTTATCGAAATATCAAATGTTGATCGAATTACAAAAAAAACTTGAACAGGTAAGACTATTACGGGTACATCCAATTAATTGAGCAATTAGTTGAATTGAAAATTCTAAACTTTCTTCCATCGAAAGCTTCTCTAAATCTCTAAAATCCCATATACTCTTATGTGCTTTCGAACATTTGACGCAAAGTAAGATCAAAAGTTGGCAAATTGAACTCAGCGCATATTACTACTTACTCGCATAATGCTAAAGAATTGTTCAGAAACTACCGGATATCCATCTTCGCGAACAAATTTCTGCTGCCGCTGATGTTATATTCACACAAGAGGTACTTTAGTGAAATAATTATTCTATTTGAAATAAACTATTTTAGGAAGCTAATGAATTGAGATCTACGGTAGATGAATTCAGTGACACATTTATTCAATCTGCTAATATTATCATACAATCTATTGATACTGCAATTACACTAATTCGAGTGGGTTAAATCGTTTTTTTTAAGTTATTTCAAGATTTGTAGATCTTCTTATTGATGAATGAAACAATTTCATAGCTATTATAATTGTAAGGAAGGTATATTTTCAGGAACAGTTATCCACATTTTGATGTCAAACATCTTGCACACTATGCAATATTTCATTATATCATTTATTCTTACTAATAAATACTTATAAATTTAAATGCTCATAAATGCAAATTTCTCATTTATTAATGCTCGTAAATTTTTACATTCGCCCTTCTTTCATATTTTCATCATTGTTTCTTATGATTTTTACTTATTCGTCGAACAATTTCATTATTCACATTCAACATTCCTATTTCTACCTAAACCTTACATTTTTTTTAAATTTTGAATTTCACAAACTCTTAATAAACTGTAAATTCTAACTATCTATAGAAAAATCACTACCTCGATAAAGTGTCGAATTCCTTAATTTATGATATACGAAATATTTCACACTTCAATTTTTCTTTCATCTCCATCATGTTTCTCTATTTCGTTTCTTTCGTTGCAAAAGCTACCATAACTGAGGCTCAATGGGATTTAATAGTATGTAGAAATTCCGTTAAACCAAATTTTTACTGAGATTGGGTAATATAGAATTAAAACTGTCCGAACAATTCAAATTCCGCTCTTTGCCGCGCAATACTCAGACTCCGCTCACTTTTTCGCTCGATATTCCATTTTCGCTTAGTTTATTGAATTTTATGGAATTTTCTCGTCATTTTATTAGGCTTTCAGCAAAAATAAAATTACATGCACTTAAAAAACGTTCGGATAAACCTCCCGAAATTTGGCGAAAATTTTGGAGTGCGTTTGTTTACTAACAATCAGTTCGGCATTTGCGTGGTGTATGAAAAACTTTTGTAATTCTATAATACAGAATTATCCTTGGAGTGCGGTCATCTGAAGTATCACTCCTCTCTTCCTCTTATGTTGGATCATATAACGCATTCCATTCCGGAGATCGATTGATCTTCTAGAACGTCTGGAAGAATTAGTAATCGCGTATTTGCAATCTTCAGATGCCGGTGAATAGAACATACAATTATATTATCATCGATCAAAATTCCGCTCGAAACATACAATATTTGTCAACATTTCTTTATTTTTCCTTGTATTGATGCAGATTATCTTCTGTTCTTGTTTGCTTTCAATTCTTGATTGCCTATTCCTCAGGGAGAATTCACGTGACCAGGTGGCCGAGTGGTTAAGGCGTTGGACAGCTAATCCAATGGGGTTTCCCCGCGTGAGTTCGAATCTCATCCTGGGAAGTAAAAATAACGTATTCTCTAGTGCCAAGATCAAAGATCAACTCTTGATAAGTCTGCCATGCACAACAGAGCCGAGATCATTCATTTCGTGAATAAAAGATCTTTGGCTTTTACTGCCCTTTTTAATGAAAATTAATATGAGAAAAAAATGAATTTAAAAAAAACACCAGGCTGTTTGAATAACAATAGTTTTATCAAACGATGAACAGATCAAGTTGATCACATATATTGCAGTTTCTATATTCTTATCCAATTAGTCTATGTATACAGTACAGCCCGGTCGTGTTTTGTACACATTCTGCGCTGCGCTCCGCAGCGGGGCGCATTTGGACGCATCATTTATTTCCTTTGCGTATGAATATTTTTGAATTCTCAAAGTCTTAATCATGAGTTTACGTGATAAAAAGTTCTTTTAATGACTAAAGAAACTGAAACAAAATTTTTATTAATGAGAAAAAACAATTAAAAGGCAAATCACACTGGTCCGAAAATGATGGGTACTGTAAATTTTAAAATAGGTCTTACGGCGATCGATACGCAATATTACAGTATACCTTTCCAGTAAATTAATAGTGATCATTTTCGGACCAGTGTGATTTGCCTTTTAATTGTTTTTTCTCATTAATAAAAATTTTGTTTCAGTTTCTTTAGTCATTAAAAGAACTTTTTATCACGTAAACTCATGATTAAGACATTGAGAATTCAAAAATATTCATACGCAAAGGAAATAAATGATGCGTCCAAATGCGCCCCGCTGCGGAGCGCAGCGCAGAATGTGTACAAAACACGACCGGGCTGTACTGTATCTAATTCACTCTCTTAGTGTGGACAAGGTCATGGTATCTAGCATGCTATGTACCTTGTGGCAAGACGCCATATTCATAACTGTGCGCATATTCTTACATCGCTTGGTATCTCTCTACCCTTAGAATGTTGACCATTTCACTTAAGTAATCTATCCCTTTCGTTTGTTTTTATATGTAGTAATTCTTGTCATATTTCCCATGCAAAGAGACATAGCATTATTGTGATTCAAAGCTGTTCAAATTGTAAATAATCTGATACTTTAAATTTTTTTCTAAATTCAGTTGAATGATGAATTTCGTTGAGCGTAAAGAATATGCAATCGATTGTGTAGGAATCTTCTATCAACTATCTCAAGGTACAAACATATTAAAAATAGAGATGCCCGAGTAATTGTTATATTTGTAATAACTAATTTTTGAAATTATTTTCAGATGAATTTGTTCACCATTGTCCTTTCGACGATGGAAGCCTTACATTTATGACTGGGTACGTCTTTTCAATTTTTAAACTATTCACTTTATGATTTGAGAAAGATAAAAGAAAGCCTACCATTTATAATTAAAAGAATATACGGATGGTCTCCTCTTCGAAACAATTATTGATGATGAAATATGGACAATAAAGCATAAAAGTGGGAATTTCTCAGTTCTTGAATTCGTAAGTGCAAATTGTAGTATTCTTCATATAATATATCCATTTATTACAGAACGAATGTGGAATAAGAGGAGTTCGATCAGAGAATGGTTCTTCCTACATGGTGATTGAAAGAGAAGAACATAGGAATGCATCATTAGTTATTCCATATGGGGATTACCGAATTGAAGGGATTGAACTTGCCCATGTTAGACACCTTCATTTGGCTGGGTCAGTTTTCTATTTTCGTGTTAATTGAAATCTTCAGCAGCATAATCACCAGTAAATATTCAGTAACGGTGCTTGTAGACATTTTGTTCGTTTTCTAAAGTTACCATTTTTGAGTTCGCCACGAACTCTGCGCTGAGAAAATGTATAATTATCTTTCGAGTTTTCCATTTCTGTTTTTTTTTTCGATGGAAATCTAAGTCGCGCAAGAAAATGTTCTGGGTTGGGTTGACCAGTTAAGATTGAAAATATGATGGTTTCGCAGTATTCGGGAAAACTATATTTGCATAGGTTCGTATATGAAATTCGGCAATTAAAACCACGTGAACTTCTCAAATGTCTTACGAATATGTTTCGCATATGTTATACGTTCTTACTAGAAGAGGCGAAGAGGTGTAGTCTATGGCGCGCCCCGCCATTCCATCTCTCCTGGGTTCGATTCCCGGTCGTTTCACCGCCTTCGCCTCACCAAGGCGCCCGAAAGGGGAATTGGTAGTAACTAGATCATGCGGTAAAATAGGTCCGTAGAAGAGATTAGGCCCTCCGGACTGAATTGGCCTTGAAATATCGCTGGCCCAGCAGTGATAACCCGCAGGACTTCGTGTGCCTTGACCTTTACCTTTACCTTTACTAGAACACATTGATTTCAAGGCATATCGTATTCTGTATCATGGATGATGGTCTTACTTCCACTATTCGACGATATTCGTCAGATTCAACAGAATACATCGAGAAGAAAGGATTGCCTAATGTAATAAGAAATTATGCAGTTGTTTGAGTAATTTGACTTTTACAGATCAGTAAGCGATCAGTAATGTTCAAAAACTTTATATTTTATGTGTCTTATGTGAACGAATTAGTTGCAGTGAATATGAATGATCTGACTTGGGAAAGTATGAAGACAAAGTAAGTTTTGTTTGAAAAAGGTATGTAATAAAGTTGTATTCTAGCTTGATAAATAACTCCTCAATTGCTGGAATAGATGAGAATGGAATTGTAAAAATAAGCAGTTCGGATAATACATGTACTCTCCTCGTCTCTGCTCAACTTCCTAAGAAGTATATGGTAAGGTGTCCCCACCTTAGTTGGTATTCGGGTCAAACCCTTTATAAAGGCCCTCAATAAATTGTGATAATTTTGAAAATGAATACTGTACATAACCCTAACAAGGAAAGCACCAAAATTTACAGAGGAGATTCTTAAATCTAGTCATTCGCTCATGTACAGCTAAGTGAAGGATGTCCAAAGTGGTTTCAAAGGTTGTTAGGATGAACTACCAAATCCGGAAAATCGATAATTCTTTGGATCATGATCCCCCCCCAATCCCTGGTTCGACTCCCGCCCATTATTTTCATGCACTTTTATGTTTTATCAATATTTTAGAAGCTATACTAACACAGTCAAGCATAGTAGATAAGATGTCAAGACAGGGGGTCCTGATCAGATGAATTATCGATTTTCGGCTATGGTAGTTCTCCCAAGCAACTTCTGAAACTTCTTTTCTGCACCCCTTTCCTTTTGGGCATCCCTCAGTTGAACATATTCGTATGTGTCGAAAAGTTTGGTGCTTCCCTTGTAAGTGTGTGTCTGTGATTGTAAGTCGTCACGAATATCACCTACTATTTTCATAGTAGATTCTTTAAGGAAAAGACCAGCACGGCAATCATAAAAGAGTCATTTTCCGAATTTGAAGACTCACTAAATTGTGATATATGTATTGAAAAATTTGGTATGTTGAGCTTTATCGTTTGGAGTGATAGAATTGTATGAATTAAATGTCGAACAATAAATTAAATTGTGAGGTTAAAAAAATCAAATTCGTTATTGCAATGAATTACATTTTGTTCCATTGCGATTTTTGATGAAGACATTGTTGCAAATATACGTAATAAGATTCTGGAAATTAAATTTTGAAAAAAATATTTCTGAAAAAAATATTCTTATGTAATGTATTTCTATTGTTAATTCAAGAATCAAGTATTCGAATTCCCCACACCCTTCATTGTGGTCATACATTCTGCAAAGTTTGCATTGAAGCTGTAAAGAAAGATGATAGGTTCGATTTTATTCATTAACATTTATTGTTAATCAAATGTGTTATAGCTATCCTTGTCCCATTTGTCGAAGAGAGAATAAAACAATTGATGGACAATATTTCGCAATTAATCGACTTGCACTCAGTTAGTTTAAAGGTGGAGACCCGCGAATGCTCATTCAAATCTCTTGTATCTCGCTTGTGCAAGCGTAAAGTGATATGCAAGAACAGTGAGTCACCGCTCGTCAATCCCTTAGCGCAGTGGTAACACTTCTGTCTAGATAGCGCATGGCCGTGGGTTCGAATCCTATTGCCGAACTTTAATATTTTCAAAAAGCGCGCCTTTGCCTGCAATTGCAAGCATGATTCGTTCATGTTTCTAGCAATCAATAAGCAGAAGTAGCGTTAAATAAACGGTGTACTGTATGTAGAATAACTTTTGCTACCTTTCTGTCTTTACAATTTGTTCACGAAAATATTCGCGGGAGTCCACCTTTAACGTAAGACAGAGATGAATTTAAATATTACAATACAGAGCTGGCCGAACTGAAGCTGAATACAAAATAACAAAGGTCCTCTATCGATTGTTTTCACTGTAAAGAGGTAATTATAGTCACTTTTACCTTACTTTTTCGTAGTTTCGTTCTTTTTTTTCTTTTTCTCATTATATAACTGGAATGAAATTTTCAGAGTGTTCCGGCTACACAAATAAGAATTTGTACTGACCTAAATTGTATTGAGGTAATTACATTTACTTATAAGTTATTCGCATTCACCTTATTATTAATTATATTATAATATTTTGGGTGTTGGGGGTTGGTGATATTATCGATTTTGTGTTATTGGAATTATGTTATTGGAAAATTTTAAAAAAAAATATTTTGGCATTTTCAGCACAATAAGCGGATTTGTGGTAACTGTTCCTATGAGGATTCTCATATTGGTCATACAACAGTTCGATATAATCCAAAGGTTCGTCTTCTTATTAAGAAAAAATAATTTGACTAATTCGAGTAAGTTAAATCGATACTTAAGTTAATTCAAGATTTGCAGATCTTCTAGGAGGCCGTTTGCGTAAGAGTCGAACAAGGGTTGGCACAGGCCAAAAATTTTAATACCCTCAAAACTTGTGTATAGGGGTTATCGACCCCGCTGATGAAGATGGACATAGTTATTTTGGCCCCAGTGGTCCCGCAACGCCTGGGACGGATTACGGTAATATCACGTTTTCAAGTCGTTCTCGGTCCATGGTTGAGCTAGAGGTATGAAAATTGGGCTCCTGGGTCAGAATTCGATGGCGATGATGGCTGTCTACGTCATTAGTTTTGAAAAGTTTTCAAAAGGTTGATTATTGGAAATTTTGATGGACACGGATGCGGGCATAGCGAGTATGACAGTTCGAACCGGCGTGACGAGAGCATTCCAATGATGTATTATGAACCCATACGTACATTGCCATCTCAATATTGCCTCGATATAGTGAGCTGCGAAAGAGGTAAACAAGAGGACTCTCTCAATTCCGCGCGCTCTCTCGCACTCTCTCGAGAGCGCGGCGAAATGAGAGAGTGTCGAGAGAGCGCGCGGAATAGAGAGACGCAGACAACTCGTGATTTTGCAGCTCACTATATCGAGGCAATATTGAGATGGCAATGTACGTATGGGCTCATAATACATCATTGGAATCCTCTCGTCACGCCGGTTCGAACTGTCATACTCGCTATGCCCGCATCCGTGTCCATCAAAATTTCCACTAATCAACCTTTTGAAAACTTTTCAAAACTAATGATGTAGACAGCCATCATCGCCATCGAATTCTGACCCAGGAGCCCAATTTTCATACTTCTAGCTCAACCATGGACCGAGAACGTGATGTTACCGTAATCCCGCCCAGGCGTTGCGGGACCACTGGAGCCAAAATGACTATGCACATCTTCATCAGCGAGGTCGATAACCCCTATACACAAGTTTTGAGGGCATTAAAATTTTTGGCCTGTGCCAACCCTCCCCCAGATTTGCCCGACTCTTACACGAACGGCCTCCTAGAGGATGTACAAAGCACTTTAATAGCTATTATAAAACTGTGGAAAAAAAGCAATATTTTCAGGAATAGTTATCCACATTTTGATGTCAATCATCTTCCGCACCATGTAATATTTGATTCTATCATTCACTCTTTGTGAATACTCGTTGCACAGTCTTCCTTCATGCATTCTTTCATATTTTCATCATTATTTCTTATGATTTTTCCTATCATCGAATCGTTTCAACGTTTCAACTTTAACTGTGAATTGTAGCTCTCAATGGAGAAATAATCGCTATCCCCGATAAATTCTCGTTTTCCTTAACTTTGTACTTTAGGAAATATTTTTTACATTGCACACCTTTCCCAGATGTAAGTGAGTTCCTGTATATCTATTACTATGAGAGTAGATCCTAATAACGGGTAGCACGCTCTCGCAGTACTAGCACCCCAGGTATATAACATATCCATTAAATTATAACCGTTAATAAGGGGTATCCAGTGCACCCACCTCGACACATCAATTATGCCTAATTCTCCAATAGCCACTTCCGCCAATACCCTACACGTGGCAACCAGTAGACTACGACGCCGGTCAATGCCTGAACAGCATCGGCGATATAATCTCAGAACACTCATGGTTTGCACCCGGACCTGTCTTTCCTCGCCACGACTCACACCTACGTCAGGATAGTCGAAACAGTCACTCGGAACTGCTGTGACAGAGTGCCAGTGACAGTCCCATCTGATGTCCACGACGAATGGATTCTCGCTCGGATCTCGGTAGATTCTTGCTCCCAAGAATCCGTCTCATGCTTTTAAATCGATACAACACACATTGCTAGCAAAATTAGTGAAACAATTAAGACGAAATCGAAGAAAACGAAAATCTCACTTTTGTGACTTTTGATAAATTCTAAATAAATTTCACCGTAAGGGATCACCCAGGCTAATTTGTTGTGTCAAACACGTGAAAACACTCTCAAAATTATCCCTGAAAATCTGGACTCGATCGGTTGAGTTTGAAAAAAGTTATGGCGAAAAAAAAACCAAATGTTACATACTTTTAGCCAGTACTGTATATGGTCAATCAACCGTAGCATCCGTAGCAATCATCCGTCGCAGTCTTCCTGTATCCAGTCGGTGATCTTCGATACGATCTCATTTGCGTTCAGGAAATCAAAGCTCGCTTCTTGTCGATGAGAAGACCTAATTCTATGTGGAGCTTGATTGGAGCTTGAAACGCCAATTAAATTGCATTGAGGTAATTACATAAGCTATTCGCATTCGCTCTATTTTCTTATCTAATTATGTGGATATTTTCGTTTATTTATTTGTGTTATCGGAGTTTTTTAAAAATTTATATTTTTGGCGTTTTTCAGTACAATAAGTCAATTTGTGGTAACTGTACATATGAAGATCCTCATATTGGTCATACAACAGTTCGATATAATCCAAAGGTTCGCATTATTAATCAGAAAAAAAGAATTTAAAAAAACTATAAGAAGCAGTGTAAAGAAAGAACATAAACAAGATTATAATTCAGTTTCGTATTGAATCACAAGAGTATGTTAGAATTAAGAAAGAAGAAATGGAATCGAAAAAGGAAGAAATTTTATCGAAATATCAAATGTTGATCGAATTACAAAAAAAACTTGAACAGGTAAGACTATTACGGGTACATCCAATTAATTGAGCAATTAGTTGAATTGAAAATTCTAAACTTTCTTCCATCGAAAGCTTCTCTAAATCTCTAAAATCCCATATACTCTTATGTGCTTTCGAACATTTGACGCAAAGTCAATCTGCTAATATTATCATACAATCTATTGATACTGCAATTACACTAATTCGAGTGGGTTAAATCGTTTTTTTAAGTTATTTCAAGATTTGTAGATCTTCTTATTGATGAATGAAACAATTTCATAGCTATTATAATTGTAACGAAGCTATATTTTCAGGAACAGTTATCCACATTTTGATGTCAAACATCTTGCACACTATGCAATATTTCATTATATCATTTATTCTTACTAATAAATACTTATAAATTTAAATGCTCATAAATGCAAATTTCTCATTTATTAATGCTCGTAAATTTTTACATTCGCCCTTCTTTCATATTTTCATCATTGTTTCTTATGATTTTTACTTATTCGTCGAACAATTTCATTATTCACATTCAACATTCCTATTTCTACCTAAACCTTACATTTTTTTTTAAATTTTGAATGTCACAAACTCTTAATAAACTGTAAATTCTAACTATCTATAGAAAAATCACTACCTCGATAAAGTGTCGAATTCCTTAATTTATGATATACGAAATATTTCACACTTCAATTTTTCTTTCATCTCCATCATGTTTCTCTATTTCGTTTCTTTCGTTGCAAAAGCTACCATTACTGAGGCTCAATGGGATTTAATAGTATGTAGAAATTCCGTTAAACCAAATTTTTACTGAATTTTTATTGGGTATTATATAATTAAAACTGTCCGAACAATTCAAATTCCGCTCTTTGCCGCGCAATACTCAGACTCCGCTCACTTTTTCGCTCGATATTCCATTTTCGCTTAGTTTATTGAATTTTATGGAATTTTCTCGTCATTTTATTAGGCTTTCAGCAAAAATAAAATTACATGCACTTAAAAAACGTTCGGATAAACCTCCCGAAATTTGGCGAAAAGTTTGGAGTGCGTTTGTTTACTAACAATCAGTTCGGCATTTGCGTGGTGTATGAAAAACTTTTGTAATTCTATAATACAGATTTATCCTTGGAGTGCGGTCATCTGAAGTATCACTCCTCTCTTCCTCTTATGTTGGATCATATAACGCATTCCATTCCGGAGATTAGTGTATGATTATCGATTGATCTTCTAGAACGTCTGGAAGAATTAGTAATTGTGATTCAAAGCTGTTCAAATTGTAAATTATCTATTACTGTTCGCATCGGAAACATGTCAAGAATTACTACAGTTAAAAACAATCGAAAGGGATAGATTACTTAGGTGAAATGGTCAACATTCTAAGGATAGAGATACCAAGCGATGTAAGCATATGCGTACAGTTATGAATATGGCGTCTTGCCACAAGGTACATAGAATGCTACATACCGTGACCTTGTCCACACAAAGCTAGTGAATCAGATATACATAGACATTGTATCTGCTTGGATAAGAATATAGAAACTGAAATATCAGTGATCAACTTGATCTGTTCATCGTTTGATAAAACTATTGTTATTCAAACGGCATGGTGGCTTTTTTTCATATGCATTGTTTTCTCATATTAGTTTTCATTAAAAAGAACAGTAAAAGCCAAATATCTTTTATTCACGAAATGAATGATCTCATTTTCCATCCATTTCAAACAGATTTATCAAGAGTTCCTTAGATTTCGTAAGGTCGAAGGCTCTTTTGTGCATGGCATTCCGATTTCTGCTTTTGGCTCCGTTTAGGAAGTTAGCTCCAAATGTTTTTATTACGAAGCCAACTTGAAATGCGGATTTTGAACTTTTCTTGACTTTTATCTCCGTCACAATCTATATCAAGTCTGATGGTATTTTGTATTGATTTAATAGTCATTTTATACGAATTGTATCGACTTTATTTTGTCTTTAGCTCGGTTTATTTTTCAATCGAAATTGATTAGTTTCAATTCGGATAATGTTCAATCAACCCTCTTTTCCCTATCGTTTCCTCGTTTGAATAGCTAGAATTGTTCAGACACAGTGTCCCAGTTAATTGAAATGTTATGTCATTTTTGATAATGAAAGGGATGGATTTATCAATTTCTTTAAAAAATCGACAAAAGCTTCGACCAGGATGAGATTCGAACTCACGCGGGGAAACCCCATTGGATTAGCAGTCCAACGCCTTAACCACTCGGCCACCTGGTCACGTGATTTCTCCAAGCGGAATAGGCAATCAGGAATCGAAAGAGTTGTGATCTGGGTAACTCAATTACCTACAGATTAGCTTATTCATTGCATGTCTCCCTCGCCTATAAAAGGACCCCTCTTCTCATTCTCAAGGGGGCCATTCGGCGAGTCCCGGTCGTTAGGCAGGTCGGTCTCTCCAGAGCTCTCTCGCACCACAATGTGCAGCTCAGGGTGACCGCACCTCCAAGTCCCGGTAGACCCCTACTCTCATAGTAGGAGGATGATCCCCGCTAGTCAAGCCTCAGCCTTGACTAGACCCTACCGTACTCAGCATCTCCGATAACCTATGAGGAAGGTATCCTACTCAAGGAAGACGCTCAAGAGATTGTTACCCCAACCCGCTCGTTTCCGTTATCTCTCAATAAATGGTTATGAGTGTATTGTGTATGAACCTAATACAAGGGATGGCTAAGATAAACCACAGAGCTTACAACTGGCGACCAGTCTCACGCAAGCCTCCTTTATATTGGTTCGAACAGTTTCGGAGTATCTCGCCCTCATGGCACTCCGACATACTGTAGTACGGTATCAGGGTCCTATGCTCGATTGAGCGTAGCAAGTTGGTTCTCGACTCGCAGAGACCACAACGCTCAGAACAAGAGATGACCGTAGTACGGTAGAACTACCTCGTGGGATGGATACTTTTGATGATCTCAACTGCCTACGTGGTGGCATCGAAATGTATCCATCCATCGCAATCCAAGAGTGTGGTGAGGTGACGGAAGCGCTCGTCAACTCTAGCACTACAGAATGATAGGGATTATGTCAGTAAGGGACGTTACTAAACAGATCGAATCTCAGATCTGAGTTCAGTTCCTAAGATGGCAGAACCTACACACGGTTACTGTTAAATCACGATACAGTAAATCATTCTGATGGAATGCCGTGGAAACCACGAATTGGAATCCGTAGCCAAGTATAGTCACACAAAGACGGTACTCGGGGCGTGGATTCCAAACTAAACAGCAAAGAATTACTGTACTCAACAGTAGTCCCTCTAACCCCTGCTCTAGAATATAGAATATTTCTGAGTGTAGCCGAATACTTGACAAGAAGAATTATAGATTATATTTATATGACGTTTCGATACAATAGACATATCATCATCAGATGGAAGGTTTAATTACCCAAGTTTGAGGTTATTCTTCCATCTGATGATGATATGTCTATTGTATCGAAACGTCATATAAATATAATCTATAATTCTTCTTGTCAAGTATTCGGCTACACTCAGAAATATTCTATATTCTATACATCACCATAATGACAAGAATTACGCAGTACATTACGTTTATCAACTTCCCTGCTCTAGAGACCATCGATCACAATGTAAGCGCCACTGCACTTGAGCGTCGTGTTATCACTACTGGCAATACATTAGGATATCGAAATGTCTGATCAACAATTCGATATTCCAAATGATCGATGGTGGACAGCTCTAGAATCAAAACAGGAAATGTCTATTGGAACTGACCCACGTCGGTTTCATGTTGCGCAATATCTCGCATAAGCATGATTACGCTCGGAAATTCTGTCATTTTCGAAAACCATGCTATTGGTGTTAAAAGGAATCCAGGCCTCGCTAGCCGGATTTTAAGGGTACCGTTCATGGATTGTGATCGTCCTGATATACCCACACCGAGAATATTGCGATAGATGTTACGCACTCAATGAACATGGATCTCGATTCCTAGTTCACCGTAAACGGGAGCCTCCACAGGTGACCATTGGCTATTCGCCAACCGTACAGTCGCCTTAAGCAATAGTTAAACCTCGGGTATCTCATACGAGGAAGCTGTTACGCTCACGTGCGATAGAACCTTTCCACACTCTGATCACAAGTGGTTCGATCGTTGCCCGGTCGGGATTCACAGATCCCGTAGGACACCCTGTATGAGTCACGTGACTGATAAAGAACTAGGCTATGAAATCGGTGGGCACTCGCCTCTGCCGGCCAGCCAAGAGGTAAAACCGAACAGTCGATAACCTCGAGCTCGGCAAGCTCAAAGGACATATAGCTAGTTCAATACCGGTACCTCAGCTTATCAGTACGTGAAGGCAACTCATCAGGAAGATCGAACAAGGAAATGAACTGAAAAAAAAAAACACGGCCTAAAGCCAAAGCCAAAAACATGGCCAAAAGCCAAGGCACTCGACCTGGCGGAAATATCGGTTTCTAGGTCAGAAATCCGATAAACTCCATGGCAGATCTGAGAAAGCCTAATCTCAGATGGAGCCAGTGATGAGGCTGTGAACAGTCGAAAGCGACTTGTTCCAGAGGTCACCGTCTCTCTGACCATCCGGTCACGGTTGAATGACCACAGCCACCAGTTAATACCTCAAAGACCAGAGGATAGTATTGACTGGAGTTCAGAGACTATGGTGATACGTCTCTGACATCACTGTGACAGTATTATGCTGTAAAATTTCTGACCTGAAACAAACTGTATCGAAGCGTAGTCACTCTGGACTGCGAGAATCTAGACTCGGAACCGTAGTGCTCGGTACATTTTCCCTTCTCAATTGGGAGGCCAGCACGATTTCCATTAATGTATTCGAGAATATGATCTCATACATGTTCGAGAACGCTGAGTCAACTCGGTGGAGTAGATGGGTAAACAGTCTCAATAAGACCCATGACTGCTCTCACCGAGATGGTAGTATGAAAAAAAAACTCAATTTCTCTCGTGTTTCTGCTACCATGATTCTCAAAGTTTGCACACAGACACGATGATAGTGCGGAAGGAAGCTCACGAGTTATCTCAGTGATAATATCAACAGTCTCAGACTCACCTTCTATGCACATACCGAATCAGTGCTCTTGGTTGAATTCGAAATCGAATTAGACAATCGAGTGTTGAGTCGCCCGTCCTAGTGATACGCTGATACAGGAGGCTATGCCTCACGACACTGAAAGATGCAACGGATCTGCGGATACCGTTTGCATAACGAGGAAGGCATGTGCAATGAATGCTCGGCATTGCCTGAGTTACGCTGAACTCAAATCACCAACCTCGAATTGAATCTGTACCTACTCCAGGTCGATTCACAGACTCTGGCACGAGCAACCCCCGTACTCATAGACGCGTCTCAAATAAATGTCACTTATACATGAGAGTACGGAGGGATTCGCGAGATTACGAGTCGCGCTCGAATCTCAAGCAGCTTGAGGGTTATCAAAATAACCACAGCTGAGCCAGTCGGTGCTGCCAGAAGTCAAAGAGTGGCTGAGAAATCGGTACTCTGAAGCAGTCAACCGACCCACTACGCAGGGTGGGGAGGAGTGACGCTTCGAAACAGATCAGAGAGAATCACTGGTGTTCTTGACGATCGTAAGACTGGTATAGTCTGCTCTGGTAGACGTAGAAATCGCAGTTACAATTAAAAGAGTATACTCAGAATAACTGCGCGATTCCGTCAGCAGATTATCCAGCACATACGAACAAATTCTCATGCTCAATGTTTTGAAGCACCTACTTGTCGGAGATGCAGTACTCAATTTCCCTTACTCAAGGGATGCCTCCCACAGGGTGCACTATCAATGCCACTGACTATGGAAATGAGGTAGATACTCAGTTCCCTCACTGGAATCTGGATAGCAGAGGATCCATGACGTATCTCAGTCATGACCAACCAATTCTCAGAAAGCACGGTTACTGTATCAAAACAGTGCCGGGTGGTTCGCCACACTTCAGCTCATGAAGTATGCTTTTTGATGGTTTCGCTGTCGATTCCACAAGTCAGAACTCAAAAGCAAAAAACTTGGGCATAATCTCGTCTCTAAATGACAATGCACTGGTTAGCTTTTGACGATATGGCACGGTATGTAAAACAAAACATGCTAGAGCGAGAAAGCGTTCGGGAAGCAGAAGACAGTTCCGAAGGTGGAAACTGGGGAGGAGTCACATCTCTAAATGACCTCCCGAATCTGATGCTTAAAAGGAGATGTAGGCATGAAAATGTCGAACTCCTTAATCGAGTAAGGCCAAGGCTGAAAAATGTCTTCCACTCGAGGGGTATTCGGATATTCCTAAAACTCTAAAATGGAGTAGGAAGAAATATGGCGCTCATCGTTATGTTTCATGTCCGAAAATCCCGAGGAGACGTAGGCAACCGCCGAACTCCTCGAATTTGGTTGGCATATCTGTGCTCTCGTGTACTCTTCATGATCACAGATTGTGTGACAATCTTGAGATCCGTCTTTCTGAAGTAGTCCGGTTGAGGTCTGGATTTCTCTCTTAACTTCCTGAATCACAAGGAAGTAGAAGTCCGAAGACAACTCGATAACTGATCTACTCTAACTCAAAACCCCCCGACGAAGGGGAGGAAACGTTAATGAATTCCGTCGAAGGTTCAAGTATCTCAATTACAGCCTGAAGCGAGATCAGTCCGATATCGAGTATGTTGACAAGAGACATGCGAATCAGCAAATCCTTATACTACGTGATTCTCACAATCACGTAGTGGGGAGGAGTTGTGATCTGGGTAACTCAATTACCTACAGATTAGCTTATTCATTGCATGTCTCCCTCGCCTATAAAAGGACCCCTCTTCTCATTCTCAAGGGGGCCATTCGGCGAGTCCCGGTCGATAGGCAGGTCGGTCTCTCCAGAGCTCTCTCGCACCACAATGTGCAGCTCAGGGTGACCGCACCTCCAAGTCCCGGTAGACCCCTACTCTCATAGTAGGAGGATGATCCCCGCTAGTCAAGCCTCAGCCTTGACTAGACCCTACCGTACTCAGCATCTCCGATAACCTATGAGGAAGGTATCCTACTCAAGGAAGACGCTCAAGAGATTGTTACCCCAACCCGCTCGTTTCCGTTATCTCTCAATAAATGGTTATGAGTGTACTGTGTATGAACCTAATACAAGGGATGGCTAAGATAAACCACAGAGCTTACAACTGAAAGCAAACAAGAACAGAAAAGAATCTGCTTCAATACAAGGAAAATAAAGAAAGGTTGACAAATATTGTATGATTCTAGTGGAATTAAAGTGGAGTGGAATTATGATCGATGATAATATAATTATGACAATGGTTGTATTCAGCGGCATCTGAAGATTGCAAAGGCTCGATTATCAATTCTTCCAGACGGTCTAGAAAATCAATCGATAATCATATACTAATCTCTGGAATGGAATGCGTTATAAGATCCAACATAAGAGGAAGAGATGAGTGATACTTCAGATGACCGCACTCCAAGGATAATTCTGTATTATAGAAGTACAAAAGTTTTTCATACACCACGCAAATGCCGAACTGATTGTTAGTAAACTTCTCCACCGTTGAGAAAAACGCACTCCAAAATTTTCGCCAATTTTCAGGAGGTTTTTCCGAACGTTTTTTAAGTGCATGTAATTTTATTTTTGCTGAAAGCCTAATAAAATGACGAGAAAATTCTATAAAATTCAATAAACTAAGCGAAAATGGAATATCGTGCGAAAAAGTGAGCGGAGTCAGAGTATTGCGCGGCAAAGAGCGGAATTTGAATTGTTCGGATAGTTTTAATTCTATAATACCCAATCTCAGTAAAAATTTGGTTTAACGGAATACATACTATTAAATCCCATTGAGCCTCAGTAATGGTAGCTTTTCCAACGAAAGAAACGAAATAGAGAAACATGATGGATATGTTAGAAAATATAATGTACGAAATATTTCGTATAACATAAATTAAGCAATTCGACACTTTATCGAGGTATTGATTTTTCCATAGATAGTTAGAATTTACAGTTTATTTAGAGTTTGTGATATTCAAAATTTAAAAAAAATATGAAAGATTCAGGTAGAAATAGGAATGTTGAATGTGAATAATGAAACTGTTAGACGAAAAGTAAAAATCATAAGAAACAATGATGAAAATATGAAAGAACAGCGAATGTCGAAAAGTATTCAAAAAGAATAAATGACAGAAACAAATATTACGGGGGAAGATGCTTTACATCAAAACGTGGATAACTGTTCCTGAAAAAATTTCTTCATTATAATTATAAAAGCAATGAAATTGCTTCATTCACCCTTTACAAGATTTACAAATTTTAAATTTACTCAAGCATCGATTTAACTTACTCGAATTAGTGTAATTGCAGTATCAATAGATTGTATGATAATATTAGCAGATTGAATAAATGTGTCACTGAACTCATCTACCGTAGATCTCAATTCATTAGCTTCCTAAAATAGTTTATTTCAAATAGAATAATTATTTAACTAAAATACCTCCTGTGTGAATATAACATCAGCGGCAGCAGAAATTTGTTCGCGAAGATGGATATCCGGTAGTTTCTGAACAATTCTTTAACATTATGCGAGTACGTATTATAATAATATGGGGTGTGTTCAATTTGTCCCACTTTTGTTCATACTTTGCGTGAAAAGTTGGAAAACGCATAAGAGAGTATGGGATTTTAGAGATTTAGAGAAGCTTTCGATTGAAAAAAGTTGAGAATTTTCTATTCAACTAATTGTTCAACTAATTTGAAGTCTTACCTGTTCAACTTCTTTTTGTTGATCAATCAACACTTGATATTTCGATAATATTTCTTCCTTTTTTGATTTCATTTCTTCTTTCTTAATTCTAATATACTCTTGTGATTCAATACGAAGCTAAAATATAATTATTTAATAAATTGCATATTGTAATTTTCCTCTCCATATTTCCGCTTCTTATATTTTTAAAAATATTTTTTTCTGAATGAGAATACGAACCTTTTGATTATATCGAACTGTTGTATGACCAATATGAGGATCTTCCCAGGAACAGTTACCACAAATCGGCTTATTGTACTGAAAAATACCTGAAATATAAATTAAAAGAAAATATTTACTAAAATATCTTTGAAATATAATTAAAAATAAAGCTTATGCAATTACCTCAATGCAATTTAATTCAGTACACATTCTTATTTGAGAAACTTGAACGTTCTGAAATTTCATCTCGATTGATTATACATTATTGAACTATTTTAGAGACAAGAATGAAAATAAGAAAAAAATAAGGGAAAGTAACCGTAATTACCTCTTTACAGTGAAAACAATCAATAGCGGTCGATTGTTCTTTTGTATTCAGTTTCAGTTCAGTCATCTCTGTATTGTTTATTGTTAAATTTAAGTCTGCCAAACTTTAAACTAACTGAGTGCACGCCGATTAATTGCGAAATATTCTCCATTAATAGTCTTATTCACTCTTCGACAATAGGGACACGGATAGCTATAACACATTTGATTAACAATTGATAGTTAATGAATAAAATCGAACCTATCGTCTTTCTTAACAGCTTCAAGGCAAACTTTGCAGAATGTATGACCGCAATGAAGAGTGTGGGGAATTCGAATTTTTGATTCTTAAATTAACAACAGAAATACATTACACAAGAATATTGTTTCGGAAAATAATTAGAAACTTTGCGAAATTTACTTTTCAGAAACTAAATTCCTCTATTTGCAACAAGTTCATGATCTAAAATCATTTTGTTAACAGTAAACTACTCAATTTTCTTCGTGAACCAATCAATATGGAACTAAATATTATAGAATTAAAACTGTCCGAACAATACAAATTCCGCTTTTTGCCGCGCAATACTCTGACTCCGCCCACTTCTTCGCGCGACATTCCATTTTCGCTTAGTTTATTGAATTTTATGGCGTTTTCTCGTCATTTCATTGGGCTTTCAGCAAAAATAAAATTATAAGCACTGACAAAACGTTCGGAAAAACCTCCCGAAATTTGGCGAAAATTTTGGAGTGCGTTTTTCTCAACGGTGGAGAAGTTTACTATATTCGGCATTTGGCGCGGTGTGTGCAAAACTTTTGTAATTCTATAATAGAGTACAGCATAATTCATTTAAGAAATCGGTTTTAACGTTAAAAACCTTACAATTTAACAAAAATTAGACATTAAATTTTCATAACTCTATATCGTTTAAAAATAAAGAACAACTTACCAAATTTCAGCAAACATATTTCACAGTTATGTAAGTCTTCAATTTCGGAATAGGACGAATCTTTTGTGATTACCGTCTCGATCTTTTCCTTAACGAAAACTGCTATAAAAATGGAAAAAAAAGGTGGTAAGAGTGACGATGGCTAATCACAGAAAAAATACTCTTTAGGGTAAGGACAATAAGGGGTTCCACTCGAATATCAACTAAGGTTTCAAATTCGAGCATGTGGGGTATTATTTTCTGATTGACTCCGAGGACTGTGCAGGAAAGAGGAAACCTTACCATATACTTCTTAGGAAGTTGTGCAGAGAAGAGGCGAGTGCACACAGCGTTTTCTGTATTATCTGCACTCCCTATATTTACAATTCCGTTCTTATCTATTCCAGCAATTGAGGAGTTATTTCTCAAGCTAGAATACAACTTTACTGCATTCATTTTTTATCCAAAACTTACTTTGTCTTTATAATTTCCCATGTCAAATCATTCATATTCACTGCAACTAATTCGTTCTCATAAGACACATAAAATATCCAGTTGTTGAACATTACTGATCGCTTATTTATCTGTAAAAGTCAAATTACTCAAATAACCGTATATATTATTGTTACCGTAGGTAATCCTTTCTCCTCTATATATTCTTGTGATTCAGGCGGATATCGTCGAATAGTGGAAGTAAGACCATCATCGAAGATACAGTATACGAACTATTGAACATCTACAGTATACGATCTATTGAACATCCACTCCTTGAACTATTGAACATCTTTCATTCATGATTATAACGATCAATACGCAGAATCATTATAAAAGAAATAGTATGCGCTTATTTATATGACTTTTGCAACCATCCTGTCTTTGCAGTATATTCACGAAAATATTCGTGGGACGCCACCTTTAACTCGCCAAACATTTTCATGCGCGAGTTAGATTTCCACCGAAAAAAAAATCAGAAAATAATATCTCGAAAGAAAGATGATTGTGTACTTTCTAAGCTCAGAGTTCATAGCTAACTGAAAAAAAGGGTTGGTTTGCTTTCGAAAACTTTTCAGTTTGTTTTCGAAACTGAAAAATGTCGAAATCAAACCAACCCCGAGCGTTTTTTTTTTTCAGTTAGCTATGAAATCTGAGCTTCGAAAGTATACAATCATCTTTAACCACAAGCGTCGTTACTGAATATTTAATGGTGAATATGTTGAAAACAGAACTTACCCAGCAAAGTGAACGTGTCGAAAATTTGTACGTCCATTATCCGACGTAAATTTAATTCCGTCAGATCGGAAATCCACTTTGAATGGAATAGCAAATGATACATGCCGATGTTCTTTTCTTTCAATCAACCAGTAGGAATAACCATACTTTAGTTCAACTCTTGTTATTCCACTTTCGCTCTGTAAAAAGATGGTTATATTTTAACAAGAATAGTAGCACTTGTACTTACGGATTTATTCGCTGTGAAATTCTCAGCGTTAAACTCTGTTGGATATATAACTGCTTTCTGTAAGAGTTCATTTTCGCTACAATTTAATCAGTTAGATCACTATCAAAACTAACAGATTCGAAGAGGAGACTATTGCCGACAACTCCAAATATTTCGCACCATGTACATCCGATGTTTGCTCTTCTCTCTCTCAAATTTTGGCATCATTATTTTAAAGGAACACCCCCAAGTTAATTTTACTCCCCGCTCTGATAACGCTATCTAGTAGACAAAGAAAGCAAGAAAGCATTGCCAGAGCGGAGAGTTTCAAATTAGTTTGGGGTGTGCTTATAAAGCCACGAGAGAGTATTGCCAATGCAGAGGAGGGTAAAATTAGCATGGGGTATTCCTTTAAAAGTTCTAAAAGACGTACCCATTCATCCATTCAAGGATGGCAACGTGGTCGTAACTAGGATGATGATGGAAAAATTCATCTGATAATATATACCAAAATTAGAATTATAACAAAAAATAATACACAGAGAGCAAACTTGCCCAAATATGGGTAACAGATTTAAATTTTAAAAAAAGATTTGCCAAGTTACACTACTTGTGTACACGATTTGCCCACATCGGGCAAATGCTAACCTAAAAACCAGCGATTTACCTATATATAGGCTAACATTTGCCAAAATACGGGCAAATACAATACAGGGATTGCCGAATTTTTAATTTCCGCTTTTGGATTACGGTAGGCGCACGCTTATTCGAGTTAATTAAAAAAGGCGAATTAGTTGTGGTTTTTTTGGGAAGATTACATCTTTTCACGAATGTGCCTTAGTTCATTTTCATAGAATAGTTAAACAAATGAATTCTCTTAAGGAATAAAAATGACCCTTTCCGAGAAGCAATGGTAGACAAAATAAAACAATTTTTTTTAATATTAAAAAAAATGTTCTGGGTCTCGTAGTTTTGGATCGGGATGACACTTGGCGGAATTTACCGGCTTATAATTGTCTATCGTCGTATGCATCAAACGAATCCGTAAAGGTTGAATTTTTGATGTCATTTTATCGTACTTTCGTTATTTAGCGAGGGTGCAGACATGACGAACCCAAACTCCGTCTGCGAGCCCAAGTGCCAAGATATTGTTGCTTGAGCCATATCTCTCATATATACATTTTTTACAGAATGAAAGTGGAATAAGAATAATTCGATTACGGAATAGTTCTTCCTACATGTTGATTGAAAGAGAAGAACATCAGAATGCATCATTTGCTATTCCATATGGCGATTTACGACTTGAAGGGATTGAACTGTCTGAATTTCTACACGTTCTTTCTTTTCACTTGGCTGGGTCAGTTTTGGATTTTCGTGCTAAATGAAATCTTCAGCACCATTTTTTTTTACATTTTAAATTTAAACACTTTATCGAGATCAACGAAGCGGTGGGTCACCGGAACTGTAGTGACATGATATGGTTCCATTGATCCTTGTTTCTTGCAACGTTCATAAAGCCTGGCCTGACTATCTTCACAAATTCATCATTCCATCTCAATTCGGGTCCTCCTCTTGATCGCTTTTCAGCAACATGTTCAACACCTCTTGTAATCATTTATGTAGTCTGTTTTCTAAATTTTCCATTTTTTAAATTCGCGACGAACTCTGCGCTTAAAAAATTTATAATCATCTTTCGAGTTATTCGTTCCTGATTTTTTTCGACGGAAATCTAACTCATACATGATTATATTCGTGGCTGCGTTTGGCGAATTATGGTAAAAAAGTATGACGTGTTCGCGGTATTCGGGAAATTGAAATCACGTGAGCTTCTCAAATCTGTTTCAAATATATTCCGCATAATTTATAAGTTCTTATAAGGGAAGCGCCAGTTGCGACGAAAACAATTCTGAAAGCTACCCATACGGTTGGTTGGTTACGGTTGAGGATGAGATATTAAGAAATGGTTTCAAAAGTTGCCAACCTACCAATCGGTATTTTTTAAACAAAATCGCTGCAAAATTGTTATGAAATGACGATAAAACGATGAAAATAATGTTGAGGTAGTTTGTAAAAATTAACAAAAAAAACATTATGACGGGGGCGGGAATTGCACCAGTGCGGTTGGTGTGAAGGTCATATTTGCTATCGATTGAAAATATCGATTGGAATGTCCGATTAGCAGCTTTTGAAACCATTTTTACTAAATATTTCTCAGCCCTATCCACTCATGGAACACACTTATTTTAAGGCTTATCGCATTCTGTATCATGGATGATGTTGGTTCTTCCACTATTCGCCGATATCCGCCTGAATCAAAAGAATATATAGAGAAGAGAGGATTACCTGGTGTAATTTTATTAATAAATAAACTTATTATTAATAAACTGGTGTAATAAAAAAAAATTGGTGTAATGGTGATGATTTGGAAAATGAGTACTGTACAATGTACATAACCCGTGATTGTTTACAAGTCGTCACGAAATCACCTACGATTTTCATGGGTGATTTCGATTATATCAATTTATTGTCTAACAAGAAATTAAATTGAGGTTTTCAAAAAACTTAAATCCGTTTTTTACAATGAATTACATTTTACTGCATCACGATTTTTGATGAAGAAATTGTTGCAAATAGGCGTAATTAGATTTTGAAAATTAAATTTTGCAAAGATTTTAATTATTTTCTGAAAAAAATATTCTTGAGTAATGTATGAGTAAACTATTGTTAATTCAAGATTCAAATGTTCGAATTCCCCACACTCTTCATTGCGGTCATACATTCTGCAAAGTTTGCATTGAAGCTGTAAAGAAAGACTATAGGTTCGATTTTATTCATTAAAGGGAGCGTTACCTCTCTCAATGGTCTCTACATTATGCACACTATTTCTCTATTTTCTAACAACGAGAAAGCATTGCGCGTCTAAGAGACCATTGAGAGAGATTACGCTTCGCTTTCCGTCGATCAGGACTCCTCGATGGGTACAGTCAAGGGTTCTCATGCAGTCTTCGAGCGCCAAATTGAACACACCCCTTATTATTATAATACGTACTCGCATAATGCTAAAGAATTGTTCAGAAACTGCCGGATATCCATCTCCGCGAACAAAATTCTGCCGCCGCTGATGTTATATTCACACAGGAGGTACTTTAGTGAAATAATTATTCTATTTGAAATAAATTGTTTTAGGAAGCTAATGAATTGAGATCTACGGTAGATGATTTCAGTGACACATTTATTGAATCTGCTAATATTATCATACAATCTATTGATACCGCAATTACACTAATTCGAGTGAGTTAAATCGTTGTTTAAGTTAATTCAAGAATTAATGATCTTAATATTGTATTTCATGAATTAGTATTCGCAAACTGTCAATGGAAAAATCATTACTTCAATAAAATCTCGATTTCCTCGATTTGTATTTTTACGAAGTATTTCTTACATTACCCAATAGGGCTGAGCGGCACGAGTATATTTTCGCTTGATAAATCAAGACATGCAGAAGTTCAGATAAAGAATTTGATCTGCAAAATTCGTACAAAAATATTTATTAAAATACCCATCAAAATCTAGTGTCGACGGACGGTAAGGGTCGTACTCAATCTATATCAGACCTATCTTAGAAAGTGCTTAGCAGTCGATCATCTATAGCACATATTACATTAAAAAAGTTCAGGGGTTTCTCCATTTCGTTTTCCTCGTAGGAATATATACAATAGCTGAGGCACAGTGGGATATAATAGTACGTAGAAATTCCACCACCAATAGGACCAATTTTTTACTGACATTGGATACAGAATTATCCTTGGAGTGCGTCCGGGCGGCAATCTGAAGCATAACTCATCTCTTCCTCTTATGTTTTGTCCAGAGATTAGTGGACGATTATTGATCGATTTTCTAGATCGTCTGGACTAATCAATAATCCCATGCAATAATCGGATCCCTCGGAAAACAACCATGGTCACAATTATATTCTCAACGACCAAAATTCCGCCAGAATCATACAATATTTGTCAACCTTTAATTATTTCCCTTGTATCGATTCACATTCTTGTCTGTTCTTGTTTGCTCTAAATTCTTGATTGCCTATTCCTCAGGGGGAATTCACGTGACCAGGTGGCCGAGTGGTTAAGGCGTTGGACTGCTAATCCAATGGGGTTTCCCCGCGTGAGTTCGAATCTCATCCTGGTCGAAATTTTTGCATTATTTTTTTTTAAATTGATAAATTCGTCCCTTTCATTATCAAAAATGACATAGCATTTCTATTCACTGGGACACTGTGTCTGAACAATTGTAGCTATTCAAACGAGTAAACGATAGGGAGAAGAGGATTGAACATCATCCGAATTGGAACTAATCAATTTCGATTGAAAAATAAGCCGGGCTGAATAAAGTCGATACATTTCGTGTAAAATGTTTCCTAAATCAATAAAAAATACCATCAGACTTGATATAGATTGTGACGGAGATAAAAGTAAAGAAAAGTTCAAAATCCGCATTTCAAGTTGGCTTCGTAATAAAGATAATATGGCTATTTAAAATTTGTGAGCGGTTGCGACGCATATGCAGCTCTGGTTCAGGATTTCGCTCGCACAGCGCTAAAGAGGAAGTGGGTCTGCCCCGCGAATGTTGAGTGCTTGAAGTGGAGTCGATTCGTGATCGAGTGGAACTTTCGTCGCAGGAGAACGAAAGGGAGACCTCCGAGATGGTGCGACCTCTTCAGGACGACAGTTGGAGCTAACTTCCTAAACGGAGCCAAAAGTAGAAATCGGAATGCCATGCACAAAAGAGCCTTCGACCTTACGATATCTAAGGAACTCTTGATAAATCTGTTTGAAATGGATGGAAAATGAGATTATTCATTTCGTGAATAAAAGATATCTGGCTTTTACTGTGCTTTTTAATGAAAACTAATATGAGAAAACAATGCATTTGAAAAAAAGCCACCATGCCGTTTGAATAACAATAGTTTTATCAAACGATGAACAGATCAAGTTGATCACTGATATTACAGTTTCTATATTCTTATCCAAGCAGATACAATGTCTATGCCTATCTGATTCACTAGCTTTGTGTGGACAAGGTCACGGTATGTAGCATGCTATGTACCTTGTGGCAAGACGCCATATTCATAACTGTGAGCATATGCTTACATCGCTTGGTATCTCTCTACCCTTAGAATGTTGACCATTTCACTTAAGTAATCTATCCCTTTCCTTTGTTTTTAACTGTTGTAATTCTTGACATGTTTCCGATGCAAAGAGTAATAGCGTTATCGTGATTCAAATCTGTTCAAATTGTAAATTATCTGATACTTTAAATTTTTTTCTAAATTCAGTTGAATGATGAACTTCGTTGAGCGCGAAGAATATAAGATTGATCGTGTAGGAATCTTCTATCAAATATCTCAAGGTACATAAATAATGAGAATAAAGATGTCCGAGTAATTTTTTGTCAAAATTTAAATTTTGTAATTATTATCAGATGAATTTTTTCATCATGCTCGTTTCGACAAGGAAATCATTACATGGATGAATGGGTAAATCTTTTCAAATATTGAGCTAATGATTTTAGAATTTTAGAAAGATGAAAGATAGCACACCATTTCTAAGTAAAAGAATATGCGGAGTTGTCAGCGATGGTCTGCTCTTCGAAACTATTTTTTTTTAGTGAAATGTGGACAATAAAGCATGAACGTTGGCAGTTCCTAGTGAATGAATCCGTGAGTGTAAATTGTAGTATTCTTAATGCGTTGTTACTTTTTCAAAACGCGCGCACGCCGCATCCTCCACCGTAGCGACGGAGTCGTTACGAAGACGTTACGGCGTGCGCACGTTTTGAAAAATTATAAAGTATATCCATTTTTACAGCGTGAAAGTGGAATAAGAAAAGTTGAAGTAAAGTATGGTGGTTTTTCCCACATGTTGATTGAAAGAGAAGAACATAGGAATGCATCATTTGTTATTCCATGTGGTTTTTATCGAATTAAAGGAATTGAACTTCCCTATTTTAAACACGTTCACTTGGCTGGGTCAGTTTTTCTATTTTCGTGCTAATTGAAATCTTCACCTTTCAATATTCACTAACTTATAACCATTTAGTTTGTTTTACAATGTTTCCATTTTCTAGTTCGCCACGAACTTTGCGCTTAAAAAATGTATAATTATCTTTCGAGATATTCTTTTCTGATTTTTTCTATGAAACTCTAATTCGCGCGAGAAAATGTTCGCGGCCGCGTTTCGCGAAGGGACTTGAAACGAAAATAAGTTGATCTCATATAAAAGAACTTCAAATTCTGTTTCGAAATATGTATATAAATCATAATTCATAAAAAATATTTGGTGAGGAGAACGGCGCAGCTAAAAATCTACAGTTTGCTCTAATTAGCGAAAGCCTTTTCCGCACCAATTCTTTGGAGACGATTTGAAATTTAAATTGAATGTTTCGATGATAATTCTATCTGCATTAGGGAAATATCGTACATGTAAAAAAATTGTACCATGAAGGGTGTGAATGGATCTGAACGAATCAGGCCGATCAAACGGGATTGCAAGTGATCCAGCCATTTTCATTATTTTTCTTTCTGTTCATTGATTTTCTTTCCATCGAATCTACTATATTAAAATAAATTAGGATAAAAAATTAAAATAAATTACCAATTTATTCAGAGTATAAAAGGAACAATTTATTCATTGGTAAAGAAATAATTCTTGTTAAATGGCAATATTTTGGAGTGATTTCTTATAATATAGTACATTCGAAGGAAAAAAACAATGAAAATAAAGACAAATAATGAAAATGGCTGGATCACTCGCAATCCCGTTTGATCGGCCTGATCCGTTCAGATCCATTCACACCGTTCATGATACAATTATTTTTACATGTACGATATGAAAAATCAAAATTGGTTTTTTTTATCTTTTCGATGGAGTTAGCGTGCTGGAAACCTCGCCTGTGGTGTGGAGCAGGTCATATTTATCCAACTTCTTACAAGAGCGTCGTTTCTAACTTTCAAATACTTTCAAATTCTGATCATTTTTTTGAGCTTATTAACATGAGATCAACTATTTTAACTTTTTCGATTCGAAAATTTTGGATGCCATTTTTGGATTAAGGTATCTTTTCACAGTATTCGGGGAATTGAAATCACGTGAGCTTTACAAATGTGTTGCAAATATATTCCGCAAAATATATACGTTCTTACAAGGGATGCACCAGTTGCGACGGAAACGATTCTGAAATCGACACATATGGGTGGCTACGGTTCAGGAAGAGATGTTAAAAGGTGGTTTCAAAAGGTTGCCAACCTGACCTTCCAATCAATATTTTTTTAACCATAATCGCTGCAAAAATAGGGAAAATGTTAGGAAATGATGATAAAACGATGAAAATAAAGTTGAGAGCGTTTATAAAATCTAGCAAAAACATTATGACGGATGGTGGGAATCGATCCAGTGGGGTTGGGGTGATGGTCATATTTGCAATCGATTGAAAATATCGATTGGAATAGCCGCTTGGCAACTTTATGGGTCGCTTCCAGAATCGTTACCGTCGCAAATGATGTGCTGTTAGTGGAACACCCTGATTTTAAGGCATATCGTATTCTGTATCTTCGATGAAGGAGTTACTTCTACTATTCGCCGATATCCGCCTGATTCAAAAGAATATATAGAGAAGAAAGGATTACCTAATGTAAAAATAAGTTATACGTTTGATTGAGTAATTTGACTTTTACAGATCAATGACCGATCAGTAATGTTCAACAACTGGATATTTTATGTGTCCTACGAAAGCGAATTAGTTGCAGTGAATATGAATGATCTGACATGGGAAATTATGAAGACAAAGTAAGTTTTGTTTGAAAAAGGTATGTAATAAAATTGTATTCTAGCTTGAAAGCTTGGTCCATTATTGCTGGAAGAGATGAGAATGGAATTGTAAATATAGGCAGTTGGGATAAAACATGTACTCTCCTCGTCTCTGCTCAACTTCCTAAGAAATATATGGTAATGTTTCCCCTATTCTTTCTCTCCTGCACAGTTATCAGAGACAATTAGAAAATAATACCCAATATGCTCGAATTTGAAGAATAGCTAACATACTCGGACCCTTTCTTGTACTTGTTTTAGCCCTGACAAGGGGTTCATAATCCTGTGTTTTTTCCCTGTGATTGTATTTTGTCATTCTCTCGACTTAATTTTTCATAGACGTTTTCGTTAAGGAAAAGGCCGACACGGTAATCATAAAAGATTCGTCATATTCTGAGCTCGAAGACTGTGAAATATGTATGGAAAAATTTGGTGAGTTGATCGCTAATGCTTTTTCAATTTTGTGTGATATAAAATTAAGTAAATTTAATGAGTAAATTTAGTTAGATTGTAAGGCTCTTTTATTAAAACCTTTTTTTTGTTAATTTGAATTCTGCTCCATTTTGTTTCATATTGTTTGGATGAGGGAGACATATTTTTGTGCAATGTTTTAATGTTGTTAATTCAAGATTCAAATATTCGAATTCCTCACACTCTTCATTGTGGTCATACATTCTGCAAAGTTTGCCTTGAAGCTGTTAAGAAAGACGATAGGTTCGATTTTATTCATTAAAAGCACACCCCAATCTAATTTGATTCTCCACATTGGCAATACTCTCTCATAGACAAGGAAAGCGAGAGAATGTGGTCAGAGCGGAGAGTTTCAAATTAGCGTGTACCTTTAACTATTAGGGTGTTCGGAAAGTCTTTGCACTTTTTTCTACACTTACTTTGGACCCCTCTTACTCGGATGTGCGCGAGCGCTATGCTTTGTGGCATTTTTCCTAGATGAGGGGCCTATTGATTAGCAAATTTTATAAGTTTCATTTGCCAACTCTCTTTCCTTGACTATATTTTATTTTTTTAGTCATGGGAGAGTTGCCCAGTGTTTGACATGTCCTTCTTCATTTGTACCTTACGGGGCGGACTGCATTAGAAGAGAACCACTAACTACCCAATCAGTGAAGCCTAGGGGGTAGTGTCGTGTAACAGTCTTCTCATGGTATTGTCAGTTCAAGAAAAACCATTTTTGTTTGGTTGAAAACCCAAGTCCAGGACGTCCTCCCAGTTCGAATCATGAGCTGGTTCTTCGCACTGTCACAAGTCAACCGAAGCAGAGTTAGAGATACATGGAGCAGGCAACTGGCACTCCAAGATCCACCAGCCAACGCATTCGGTCTCTTCGCCCCAGGGCACCTCAAGTGTTTCCCCATGTCATCTCCGCTCTGCTCCCCAGAAACCGAGTAGACATCTTCACTTCAAATCTCGGCCGTTCTTGATCCACTGATGTGGTGATGTATATTGTCTGCCAAGATGATAAGTGGGTGTCATACGACAACCCCGATATAATGATGATATGGCTGCCCCTTTGGAAGGATGCTAAAACCGTCCCGATACGCTATCCGAAAGGAAGAAATGAGTTGCTCTTTTTCCTCTTCTGCTGCCTTGGTGGGGTGTATCTCGAACTATTACCTGATTGGGTGACTGTTCACACCGATGTCTTCTGCGAGCAACTGAAAGGGAGGGAGGGCCGAGTCCTTATCAGACACTTTGTGTGATTAAAAGTATGGCTTTTAATGGGTAACGCAAGGACACATCACGCTAACAAGGCGCAGAAAAAGCTGGAGAATTTAGATATCGACTGACTTCCCCATCCGCCGTATTTCACCGACTAGTACCCTTGTGATTGTCATGCTTTTCGAGCTCTCGGGCACTGCTTCAGAGGAAAAACCTTTCGTAATCTGACCGATGTGAAATCGGAGATCGGCCTATGATTTGATTCGCTCCTAAAGGAGTTCTGGCAGTATGATGTTCTACAGTTGTCTACGAGATGGATGACAGTTATTGTTAAACATGTGCAGTATATAGAGAGTTTTGCGCATATTTATCTTAATCGTTGGGATGGAGCTCCGCTCCATCTCAACTACGTTAGCCCAATGCTTCTTGGCCGTTTTATTCGAACTTGATACGCTAAGGGTACGGTAGGTGGGTTACGGTAGATGAATATATTCGAGAAAAAATTGTCTCATCGATTTACCCAAGTGGGACCAAGAACGGAATTTTTATCGCAAGTTTGAAAAATAAAGTCAGTTTGCGTTAACGTCGTGCTACGGTAGATGAGTTACGGTAGCTGAAAATATTGTAGAAAAGTTTATCTCGTCGAGCTACTATATACCCAAGCAAGTACCAAGCACGGAATTTTAATCGCAAGTTTGAAAAATAAAGTCAGTTTGCGTTAACGTGATACGGTATGTGGGTTACGGTAGCTGAAAATATTCCAGAAAAATTTGTGATGTCGTTTTACACAAAGAAGGACCAAGCACGGAATTTATATCGAAAGTTTGAAAAATAAAGTCAGTTTGCGTTAACGTAGTACTACGGTAGATGGGTTACGGTAGCTGAAAATGGTCTAGAAAAATTTGTCTTGTCGATACACTCAAGAAATTACCAAGCACGGAATTTATAACGCAAGTTTGAAAATAAAAGTCAGTTCACGATAATTTCAAAAAAGTGCAAATTTGGTACGGTAGGGGTACGGTAGGTGGGTTACGGTAGCTGCAAATGGTCTAGAAAAATTTGCCATGTCGTTTTACACAAGGATGGAGCAAGCACGGAATTTTAATCGAAGTCAGTTTAAAATTAAAGTCAGTTCACGATAACTGAAAATCGAGCGCGAATTCGAGCGAGAATTTGGGGATTACGGTAAAAGACGCACACCTCTTTTTGTCAATTTTCTCAGAAATTTGATAAGTGACCCCTGTTTTTTAGTTGCGTAATCGCCTTGTATTAGTCGTCTGCACAAGTTATCAAAAAATGAGGATCCTAAGTGCCCAGTAAAGTAAAATGCTTAGCTCACTAAGTAAGGTATGTAATAGCGCGAACTACGTTCGCGCCTCAGAGAGTTTTGCGCATATGTGTTCTAATCCTTATGATGGAGCTCCGCTCCATCTCAACTACGTTCTTACAATGCTTCTTTGCTGTTTTAATCAAATTTTGTACGGTAGGGGTACGGTAGGTGGGTTACGGTAGATAATATTTGAGAAAAATTTGTCTCGTCGAGTTACCCAACGAAGTACCAAACACGATTTTTTATAGTGAGTTTGAAAAATTAAGTCAGTTTGCGGTAACGTAGTACTACGGTAGATGGGTTACGGTAGCTGAAAATGGTCTAGAAAATTTTGCCATGTCGTTTTACACGAGGATGGAGCAAGCACGGATTTTATAACGCAAGTTTGAAAAATAAGGTCAGTTTGCGTTAACGCAGTACTACGGTAGTTGGGTTACGGTAGCTGAAAATGGTCTAGAAAAGTTTGTCTTGTCGATATACCCAAGCAAGTACCAAGCACGGAATTTATAACGCAAGTTTGAAAAATAAAGTCAGTTCACGATAACTGAAAATCGAGCGCGAATTCGAGCGCAATGTTGGGGATTACGGTAACATACAAACATGTTTTTGCCGATTTTCTCGGAATTTTGATAAGTGACAGCGGTTTTTTAGTTGCGTAATCGCCTTATCTCAGCAACGACAAAAAGTTATCAGAAAATGGGGATCCTAAGTGTCCAGTAAAGTAAAATGCTTAGCTCTCTAAGTAAGGTATGTAACTAGCGCGAACTACGTTCGCGCCTCAGAGAGTTTTGCGCATATTTATCTTAATCGTGCTCCGACGCCATCTCAACTACGTTAGCCCAATGCTTTTTGGCCGTTTTAATCGAATTTGGTAGGGTAGGGGTACGGTATGTGGGTTACGGTAGCTGAAAATATTCTAGAAAAATTTGTCTTGTCGAGTTACACTAGGATGGAGCAAGCACGGAATTTTAATCGCAAGTCTGAAAAATAAAGTCAGTTTGCGTTAACGTAGTACTACGGTAGATGGGTTACGGTAGCTGAAAATGACCTAGAAAAATTTGTCTTGTCGAGTTACACAAGTATTGACCAAGCACGGAATTTATATCGCAAGTCTGAAAAATAAAGTCAGTTTGCGTTAACGTAGTACTACGGTAGGTGGGTTACGGTAGCTGAAAATGGTCCAGAAAAATTTGTCTCGTCGATATATCCAATTAAGTGCCAAGGACGGAATTTATAACGCAAGTTTGAAAAACGAAGTCAGTTTGCGTTAACGCAGTACTACGGTAGATGGCTTACGGTAGCTGAAAATGGTCTAGAAAAATTTGTCTCGTCGATATATCCAATTAAGTACCAAGCACGGAATTTATAACGCAAGTTTGAAAAATAAAGTCAGTTCACGATCGGAAGTGCACAGACAAGTCTTTTTGTCAATTATCTCTGAATTTTGATAAATGACCCCGGTTTTTTAGTTGCGTAATCGCCTTATATCCGTTTTGCGCACCAAGTATCAAAAAATGAGGATCCTAAGTGCCCAGTAAAGTAAAATGCTTATCTGTGTAAGTAAGTATGTAACTAGCGCGAACTACGTTCGCGCCTCAGAGAGTTTTGCGCATATGTATTATAATCGTTGTTATGGAGCTCCGCTCCATCTCAACTACGCTTTTGCAATGCTTCTTGGCCGTTTTAATCGAATTTTGTACGGTAGTGGTACGGTAGCTGTGTTACGGTAGTTGAAAATATTCGAGAAAAATTTGTCTCTTCGATTTACCCAAGGGGGGCCAAGAACGGAATTTTATTTGCAAGTTTGAAAAATAAAGTCAGTTTGCTTTACTGTGGTACGGTATTTGGTTACCGTGGTACGGTAGATGGGTTGCGATAGCTGAAAGTGGTCTAGAAAAATTTGTCATGTCGTTTTACACAAGGATGGAGCAAGCACGGAATTTATAACGCCAGTTTGAAAAATAAAGTCATTTTGCGTTAACGTGGTACGGTATGTGGGTTACGGTACCTGAAAATGTTCTAGAAAAGTTTATCAAGTCGAGTTACTTAAGGAAGTACAAAGCACGAAATTTTTATCGCAAGTTTGAAAAATAAAGTCAGTTTGCGTTAATTTGTTATTACGGTATAGTCGGTTTGCGCTAATTTGTTATTACGGTATATGAGATACCGCAGGAAAGCGGTCAGAATTAGTTTTCGACATTTTTCTCGGAATTTTTTTAAATTGACCCCTGTTTTTTAGTTGCGTAATCGCCTTATATCAGCAATGTCATGTCGCTATCAAAAAAAGAGGATCCTAAGTGCCCAGTAAAGTAAAATGCTTATCTGTGTAAGTAAGGTATGTAACTAGCGCGAACTACGTTCGCGCCTCAGAGAGTTTTGCGCATATTTATTATAATCGTTGTTATGGAGCTCCGCTCCATCTCAACTACGCTTTTGCAATGCTTCTTGGCCGTTTTAATCGAATTTTGTACGGTAGTGGTACGGTAGCTGGGTTACGGTAGTTGAAAATATTCGAGAAAAATTTGTCTAGTTGATTTACCCAAGGAAGTACCAAGAACGGAATTTTTATCGTAGTGTGAAAAAAGTCAGTTTGCGTTAACGTGGTAAGGTAGATGGGTTACGGTAGCTGAAAATGGTCTAGAAAAGTTTGTCTCGTCGATATACCCAAGGAAGTATCAAGCACGGAATTTTAATCGCAAGTTTGAAAAATAAAGTCAGTTTGCGTAAAAGTAGCACCACGGTAGATGGGTTACGGTAGCTGAAAATGGTCTAGAAAAATTTGTCTCGTCGAGTTACCTAAGTAGGGACGAAAAACAGCATTTTAATCAAAAGTTTGAAAAAAAGTGCAAAATTGGTACGGTAGGGTTACGGTATGTTGTACGGTAGATGGGTTACGGTAGCTGAAAATGGTCTAGAAAAATTTGTCATGTCGGTATACTCAAGAAATTACCAAGCACGGAATTTATAACGCAAGTTTGAAAAATAAAGTCAGTTCACGATCGGAAGTGCACAGACAAGTCTTTTTGTCAATTATCTCGGAATTTTGATAAATGACCCAGGTTTTTTAGTTGCGTAATCGCCTTATATCCGTTTTGCGCACCAGGTATCAAAAAATGAGGATCCTAAGTGCCCAGTAAAGCAAAATGCTTAGCTCTCTAAGTAAGGTATGTAACAATTTGAGTGCAGTTGCTTCGTTTGTTATTTGAAAATATATGAATGGAGAAAAAAGTGCAAAGACTTTCCGAACACCCTAATATTAACATTTATCAAATACGGTATAGCTATCCGTGTCCCATTTGTCGAAGAGAGAATAAAATTATCGAGGGACAATATTTCGTTATCAATCGACTTGCACTCAGTTAGTTTAAAGTCAGACAGACATGAGTTTAAAAATTACAATACAGAAATGGCTGAACTGAAACCGAATACAAAAGAACGAACGGCCGCTATTGATTGTTTTCACTGTAAAGAGGTAATTACGGTTACGTTTCACTTTTTTTTTCAATTTTGTTCTTTCTTTGAAATAGTAAAATCAATCGAGATGAAATTTCAGAGCGTTCAAGCCTCTCAAATAAGAATTTGTACAGACTTAAATTGCATTGAGGTAATTGCATAAGCTATTCTTAATTACTTTATTTTTAATTATATTCCAAAGATATTTTAGTAGTGATACTACGGATATGTTATTAGAATATCTCCTTTTAATTTTTTTCAGTACAATAAGCCGATTTGTGGTAGCTGTTCCTATGAAGATCCTCATATTGGTCATACAACAGTTAGATATAATCCAAAGGTTCGCCTTTTTAGTCGGAAAAAAGAATATTTTATAAATTATAAGGGGCCGTATACGGAGTTATGGAGAGAGAAAAATACAATATGCAATTATTAAATAATTATATTTTAGCTTCGTATTGAATCGCGAGAGTATGTTAGAATTAAGAAAGAAGAAATGAAATCAAAAAAGGAAGAAATATTATCGAAATATAAAGTGTTTATTGAATTACAAAAAGAAGTTGATCAGGTCGGTCGAAAACTATCACGGGCTCCGTCCAGTTAGTTGAACTTTTGTTCGAAGTTTCCGTCGAAATTTAGAAATTTAGATGGATAAAAAGCTGTTTTTACGAATTATCGATCTAAAGAATTCTCTAAAATTACATACTCTCTCACGTGTTTTCGAACGCAAAGTAATAGCAAAAGTTGGAAAATTGAACACAACGCAAAATAATATACTTACTATCGCATATTTGCTAAATAATTTTTCAGAAACTACCGGATATCCATCTTCGCGAACAAATTTCGGCCGCTGCCGATATTATATTCACAGAGGAGGTACTTTAGTGAAATGATTATTCTATTTGAAATAAACTGTTTTAGGAAGCTAATGAATTGAGATCTACGGTAGATGAGTTCAGTGACACATTTATTCAATCTGCTAACATTATCATAGAATCTATTGATACTGCAATAAAACTAATTCGAGTGGGTTAAATCTATTTTTTTATTGATGAAGGAAGCACTCTCGATATTTTTAGAATTACAATGAAGCAATATTTCAGGAACAGTTATCCACATTTTGAGGTCAAACATCTTCCGAAACGTGATATTTCATTATATCATTAAATCGTAAAGTTGCACAGTCGTCGTTCTTCAATTCTTTCATATTTTCATAATTGTTTCTTATGATTTTTATTTATTAATCGATCCGTTCCATTAATTACATTAAACATACCTATTTCTACCTGAACCTTACATTTTTGTAAAATTTTGAATTTCACAAACTCTCAATATACTGTAAATTCTAACTATCCATGGAAAAATCACTACCTCGATAAAGTGTCGAATTCCTTAATTTATGTTATACGAAATATTTCGAACATTAATTTGTTCTCACATCTCCATCGTCTTTCTCCATTTCGTTTTCCTCTGGAATAGCTACAATAGCTGAGACACAGTGGGATGTAATAGTAAATAGAAATTCCACTAAATCCAAATTTTTACTGATATTGGATCAGAATTATCCTTGGAGTGCGTTCGCGCGGTCATCTGAAGAATAACTCATCTCTTCCTCTTATGTTGGATCTTATCACACCTCCCATTCCAGAGATTAGTGTATGATTATCGATTGATTTTCTAGATCGTCTGGAAGAATCAGCAATCGGGCCAAAACAATCATGGTCATAATTATGCCCTCATCGATCAATATTCCCCTAGAATCATACAATATCTGTCAACATTTCTTAATTGTCTTTGTTTTGACGCAGATTCTCTTTCTGTTCTTGTTTGCTTTCAATTCTTGATTGCCTATTCCGATGGCAGAATTCATGTGACCAGGTGGCCGAGTGGTTAAGGCGTTGGACTGCTAATCCAATGGGGTTTCCCCGCGTGAGTTCGAATCTCATCCTGGTCGAGACTTTTGCTATTTTTTTCTACAGAAATTTATAAATTCGTTTCTTTCATTCTCAAAAACGACATTTCTATGCACAGAGAAATAAGTGTTACCGACGGAGCATAAGACCTGTGAACTGTTATATTTATTAGCACTTTTTGGGATGAAGAAGTGTTACATGCTCTGTGGATAGCACTTTTTTTCTCTGTGTGAGGTTTCTCTGTGTGTGTGAGGCAACCACCACTACGAGGTCTCTGTATGTGAGGTGTGTGAGGTACTTCCACCGTGTCTGACAATGACAATTGTGAGCAATTATAGCGATTCCGACGATGAAACAAAAGGGAGGGGAGGGTTGAACATTATCAGAATTGTAACTAATCAGTTTTGATTGTTATAAAAAATAAGTCGAGCTAGAAGCCAAACAAAGGCGATACAATTCGTGTAAAATTTAAAAATCAATAAAAGTACTACCAGACTTGATAGAGATTGTGACAGAGATAAAAGTCAAGAAAAGTTCGAAGTTCTCATTTCAAGTTCGCTTGGCAGTACATATAATATCGTTTTTAATCTATTTTTATTGGTCTTTGGTCTTTGGCCTTTACGCTCTTAATTTATGTTTCGTATCAACCATTTCGTGAATAAATGATCTTTGGAATTTAGTGTGCTTTTTAATGAAAATTAATATGAAAAAAACAATGAATTGTAAAAAGAAAACAAGGATAGTCTTGACCGAGGCACAAAATGCACACATGACCATGAAGTTCTGGGCAAGAGAGGCTCGATTCAACTCTCATCCGCCTCGAAGGATGCCTCTTCCCATATCCTATCAGTTTGGGCGTTGTTCGTTTGTTCTACCGTGAACAGATTCTTATCAGAGCAAGCGTCAAATTATTAAGTTGCATTTTCACATTTTTAGCTGAAAGTAATTGAGAAAACACACATTTAATCTGTTGAACATTTGTTCATAGCTCTACTGTGAGCCTTGAAAATTGCATCGGAAGGAGCCTCAAGATGTTTGATCTACCATCCTTGCTACTATGTATCAGGGATGTCCTGCCCAAGGGCCATCGAAAACTGTGGAGAAAAGAAGGGGTCAACTCAAAAGTGTGTAGTAAATCAGTGGATTTTGATCAATTCTTAGGCCAGATGCGTGTTACCACGATAATTATCCAAGCAGATACAATGTCTCTTTCTAAATGCTTATTATTATTCACTATCTGTCATTGCATGACCCATAGCGGCTGAAATATCATACATTATTAGCAAACCTAGACATTTTTTTAAAAATTTTACATTTAAAGTGCATGCAAATCTCTACTTGTACATCTATTAATATTATTAATTTAATTCATTTTCTCATTCACTCTGTTAGTGTGGCAAGGACGGCTGACGTCATAATGTCAAGAATACGGTATGTACCCTGTGGCAGGACGCCATATATTCAAAACAGTGAACATATGCTTACATCGCTTGGTATCTCTCTAACTCTAATTGTTAGAATGTTGACCATTATATTGCATGTTAAATAATATTACTAGAGAACATTTGCATGATTTCATATACTATACGTCTTATTTAATTTCACTTAAGTAATCTATCCCTCTCGATTGTTTTTAACTAATTCGTAACATGTTTCCGATTCAAAGAGATAGCGTTATTCTGATTCAAACCTGTTCAAATTGAAAATGATCCGATACTATGATAATATTTCCGAAATTCAGTTGAATATATTATTGTTATTTTTGTTATAATTCTAATTTTCGAAATTTTTTTCAGATGAATTTTTTCTCTATTCGTCAACAAGACTTACATGGATGAATGGGTTTTTTTTTCTTTCCAATTTTAAAATGATGAATTTATATTTTGAGAAAAGGAAAACATAGCAAAGTATTTGGGAGCAAATCGATATACGGAGTAGTAGGCGATGGTCTCCTCCTCGAAACTGATCACTTTGTTAGAAATATATGGACAATAAAGCATGAAAATGGGAAGTTCGCAATGAATGAATCCGTAAGTACAAATTCGTGTATTCTTTATAGAATATATGACCTTATATATTAGGTTGGCGGGAAACTCTTTGTCCATGGTTTTCTATTTTCACTACTCGTCGCAGATGCACTTTGGCGTTACCTCATTCCTAGTGAATAACAAGCAGTGAAGGACCTTTGCAGTAAGCAACTCCCCGTTCCCTTCCCTTCAGCCAGGCTCTAGTAGAGTAACAATGCACATAACTATCTAGCACTATCCGCATCCGTCAACTTATACTTTACCACTTCCTATCCGACACAAAGATGAACGATTCGGAGACCCTCCTAAAGTATGTTTATGGCACACATGCCCACACTACAACACCATCGAGAATTGGTTTCATCGCTTCAAATAAGACGAATTTTCCTTCAATGAACAAGATCGATCTGGGAGCCAATGTGAGTTGGATTTGGATACGTTGAAGAAAGTTGTGAAAACGGACCCATTCCAATGTGCCCTTGAAATGGCCTCTACACTTGAAGTTCACCATAGCACATTCGAAGAAGGTTCGGAATCCATTGCTATAGGAAAAAAATTCATTCGATTCATACCCCCTTGAAATGGCCTTAGCCAAACTTGATCGTCGATTCGATGATTCCATTAAACTCCTCACTCTCCACTCTGTGGAACGATAGCTAGACCGGCTCATAACGGGGGATGAAAGGTGGGTCCTCTACGAAAACAACCACAGGGGAGATCAGTGGGTAGAAGAAGGAGAGACCCCAGGGGATGTCTCCAAACCGAACCCGCGCACCAAGAAAATCATGCTGTCAATGCAGTGGGGAGTGGATGGTGTGATCAACTGGCAGCTGCTCCCTGAGGGCATGACAAGTACTGGGGCCAAGTACGTCACACAACTATGAAATCTTAAGAATACAGTCGATCATTCAAGCCAGGAGGACAAGAAAGTGTATTATCATCCTGATAACGCCTGTCCCCATATCTCCATTAAAGTCAAGCAGGAACTGGCTGGATATGGATGGATGGTTCTCCCTCCACCACCGTATTATCCAGGCATGGCCCTGTCGAATTACAGGCCTTTCGCAGACCTAGCCCGTGCCCTTCGAGATAGGGCCTTCAATTCCCGTGAAAGTGTCGAGGCTGAACTCAAGCAATACCCAGCTGTGTCCTACAGGGACGGGTTCCATAAAATGGTGGAACATTGTACATAAGTTGCCAATAATGATGGCACGTATAATTGATCTCGTGTTATTGTTCCTTCGAAGAAATAAAGTTTTCAAAAATAGACAAAGACTTTCCCGCCAACCTAATATCAACTCTTTATATTTGATGTAATAAATAAATAAATAAATATATTCATTTTAACAGAGCGAAAGTGGAATAAGAAGAATTGGATCAGAGAATGGTTCTTCCTACTTGTTGATTGAAAAAGAAGAACATAGGAATGCATCATTTCTTATTCCATATGGGGATTACCGAATTGAAGGGATTGAACTGCCTAAATCTCGACACCTTCATTTGGCTGGGTCAGTTTTCTATTTTCGTGTTAATTGAAATCTTCAGCAGCATAATCACCAGTAAATATTCAGTAACCTCTGGTATTTCAAAACTAGTAGTTTACTTATCATTCCCACTAGCAATAGACTTGCAAGTCGGCTTCTAGTTAGACGTAAATTTACTGCAAGTGGTGTATTATACTGTAATGCATTTCGTCAAATGTTCTTTCACTTGTAGTAAACTTGCAGTAAACTTCTAGTCAGTGACGTCATTTAAATAGACTGCTAGTTTGGAAATACCAGAGAACGACGCTTGTAGTCATTTCGTTTGTTTTCTAGTGTTGCCATTTTTTTGAGTTCGCCACGAACTCTGCGCTTAGAAAATGTATAATTATCTTTCGAGTTTTCTTTTCTGTTTTTTTTTCTATCGAAATCTAACTCGACAATGTTCTGGTTGGATTGACGAGTTAAGATTAAAAATATGATGTTTTATTTAGCAGTATTCGGAAAACTATATTTGCATAGGTTTGAAATTCGGCAATTGAAACCACGTGAGCTTCTCAAGCGTCTTACGAATATGTTCCTCCTATTTTATGCGTTCTTACGGGAACACTGATTTCAAGGGGAATCGTATTCTGTATCATGGATAATGGTTTTATATTAACTATTCGCCGCTATCCACCTTTTGAAACCACATTTTATCATCTCTTCCTCAACCGCAGCTACCCATATGGGTCGCTTTCACAAGCATTTCTGTCGCAACTGATGAGTTGTTAGTGGAAGAGACTGATTTTAAGGCATATCGTATTCTGCATCAGGGCCGATGGTTTTACTTCCACTATTCGACGATATCCGCCAGAATCAAAAGAATATATAGAGAAGAAAGGATTACCTCATGTAACAAAAAGATATGTGGTTGTTTGAGTAATTTGACTTTTACAGATCAATAAGCGATCAGTAATGTTCAACAACTGGATATTTTATGTGTCCTATGAACACGAATTAGTTGCAGTGAATATGAATGATCTGACATGGGAAAGTATGAAGACAAAGTAAGTTTTGTTTAAAAAAAGAATGTAACACAATTGTATTCTAGCTTGAGAAATAGCTGCTCAATTGCTGGAATAGATAAAAATGGAATTGTAAATATAAGCAGTTCGGTTATTTCATATAACTTGAACTCGCCTACTCGCCTCTTCTCTGCTCAACTTCCTATGAAGTATATGGTAAGGTTCCCCCATTTTTTCTCTCCTGCGTACCAGAGAGACAATCAAAATAGAATTCCTATACGCTCCAATTTTATACCTTACAAGGGAATGATCTGGGCTCTCCCGATCTCCTCTAAAAGCGAAGGGTATAGTAAGTCGAACGCGCTGATTTCAAATCTGTGTTCAAATCCTGCCAGTTCGGTAGTCCAGAGAAGTTACACGTTATAGGACATTTTTGCACGTGATTTTGCCCTTAAAAGTCACGTTTTTGCAGGCGCGCTATAAGCACCTGTAGTCGGGTTGGGTAAGGCGATGTGTTGGGGAAATAGGTATACTGGTTCTACTCCTCTACATCGCAAGTATCTTTCCATCGTTTTTTTTGTTTTGAAAACATTAACAACCTTTACCTTTTTTGGGATGCCTATTTGGCAGATTTTGAAAACGGTTTTGAAATCATATACCCACTTCTTTTCGTGGAGATGTGAGTGGCTGTCATTCCCCTGCTTGTTCACGATCAAAGTGTTTTTTTCTGTGATTATACCTCGTCATTCTCACCAACTACCATTTTCATAGCCGTTTTCGTTAAGGAAAATACCAATACGGCAACTATAAAAGAGCCTTCATATTCCGACTTTGAAGACTCATTAAACTGTGAAATATGTATGGAACAATTTGGTAAGTTGATCTTTATTCCTTATTCGATTTATTGTCATATGCAATAAAGTAAATTTGATGTCTAATTGCAAATTTTGTTTTTTTTAATTGTAGGGCTTTTTTTATTAAAAGTAGTTTTTGTAATGAATTAAAAACTGAATTCTATTCCATTTTGTTTAACATTGATTGGTTGAGGGAATAAATTAAGTAGTTTTTTTATTGTCTGTCAACGTGCTTATCAGGCATCTTTCCTAAGAATTGACCGATTCTTCTACACACTTTTGAGTTAACCTCCTCTTTTCTCCACAGTTTTCGATGCCCCTTGGGTAGGACATCCCAGATCCAGAGTAGCAAGGATGGTAGATCAAACGTCTCTCCAGGAGCTCACGTCAAAGTTCGTCGTTGAGGCTCCTTCCGATGCGATTTTCTCGGTCCACAGTAGAGCTATGAAAAAGTTTCCAACAGATGAAATGTGTATTTTCTCGAGTACTTTCTGATGAGAATGTGAAAACGCAATTTTTTAAATTTTTCGTTGCCTAAAGAATTGATCGCGTTCCATAGTCCCGGGAAAGATTTTTTTAAAGGCTCAATCGATAGAGCTCGTTCACAGCTTTCATTTAAGCTCTTGAGAGACGATTTTCATGGGGATTTGACTGAATTACGCCCAAAAAACTGCATTTAAATGCTGGTAGATCACTAATAGTCGCTTTGATCTACTCGCCATTGTCGGATCCTTGACAGGATTTCCCTGTAATATATGGGAGAAATTGTTGGTGATCATTTTGACGTCGAGTCGCTCGCTCATGTTCGTTTTGCTCTCGCTGCAGCCAAACCAGCAAAAGAAGTAACTTTCGATGGTTCCTGGTATTGATTGACCGATTAATACTGAAGATATATTCAAGTTTTAGCTATCTGGCTCTCTGGCAAAGTGATCGATGTTTCTCAAAGAATTCCAGAGCGAGTTTTCGTTGGACTGAATCTATCCCATTCGACGTAGCCATCTTAGATGCTCATTTACTGGTCCGAACTGGAACATTCTCTCATATCTACAGTATTAATCTGTCAATCTGTACCAGGAACCATCGGAAGGGACTGCTTTCGCTGGTTTGGTTGCAGGGAGAGCAGAATGGTCTTGGGTGAGCGACTCGACGTCAGATTGATCATCAACAATTTCTCCCATGTATTACAGGGAAATCCTGTCAAGGAGCCGACAATGGCGAGTAGATCAAAGCGACTTTTAGTGATCTACCATCATTTAAATGCAGTTTTTGTGCGTAATTCAGTCAAATCCCCATTAAAATCGTCTCTCAAGAGCTTAAATGAAAGCTGCGAACGAGCTCTATCGATTGAGCCTTTAAAAAAATCTTTCCCGGGACTATGGAACGCGATCAATTCTTTAGGCAACGAAAAATTAAAAAAATGCGTTTTCACATTTTTATCTGAAAGTACTCGTGAAAATACACATTTCATCTGTTGGAAACTTTTTCATAGCTCTACTGTGAGCCGTGAAAATCGCATCGGAAGGAGCCTCAACGACGAACTTTGACGTGAGCTCCTGGAGAGACGTTTGATCTACCATCCTTGCTACTCTGGATCTGGGATGTCCTACCCAAGGGGCATCGAAAACTGTGGAGAAAAGAGGGGGTCAACTCAAAAGTGTGTAGTAAATCAGTCGATTTTGGTCAATTCTTAGGAAAGATGCCTGTTATGTACTAAACGAGACACATAATTATTACGAGTGAAAAGAGTTTGTATCATAAAAGCGTATTTACGAATGGGCCAGGATGGATTCCTCAAGGGTGGAATGGGGACTAGGACACAGTGGTCCCCTTTTGTACGATAAATTATTGAAGTGAATATTGACGAGGAAATTGTTGCTAATAGAAAATTATATACCGAAAATTTACTTTTACAAAGACTTATTTCCGAAACAATAATAATAATAATAATAATAATTTATCCTGTCTACATGTCATATGTAGAGGGGGTCAAAGCAGGGGGTATCATCATATCCACAAGTTCTATTCTTCGGTCTCTGAGAGATTTCTTCTCCATTCAAGAAAACGTCCAAAAAAGAAGCTTGATAAGAACAATCAAATAACCCACGAAAACATTGCGTTGTCCGTCCAAGAGGCCTGCTTGACAAGAAACAATACTATATATTAATAATACTTTATCTTATCAGCACATTAAATGCAGAAGGGGTCAAAACAGGGGGAATCTTCTTATCCACAAGATTTATCCTTTCGTCTCTGAGAGAATTGATCTCTATTCAAGAAAACGGCAGTATATGAAACTTGATTACAATAATCAAATAACCCACGATAACTTGACGTTGCTCGTCCAATCGGCCTGCTTGACAAGGTGGAAATACCGCTCCTGACTTTCCAAAGTCTGCTAGGAGGGGACTCAACTGTTGGTCCCTTTCTCTTGATGGAATAGGCGAGTGTAGCCGAGAGTGTAGAGAGAACAGTCCAACCGACCGAACCGCAGTGAGAAAAGGCAGAAGAATGATTCCTTGGTTCCGAAACAATATTCTTGTTTAATTTTTAATGTTGGTAATTCAAGTATCAAAAATTCGAATTCCCCACACTCTTCATTGTGGTCATACATTCTGCAAAGTTTGCATTGAAGCTGTTAAGAAAGACGATAGGTTCGATTTTATTCATTAACCAATTATTTAAAGATGGAGACCCTCGAGTTTATTCGTAATAATAGATAGAGATTCATCACGAATTAAAACACATATTTGATATTGGTTCACGATATGTTTGAAGCTTGCTATGCGTATTGTAAGTACAACTTTCAGGCATATAGAGAGTGAATGTCAGATTTGCATACCTGAATCTCTCAATTTCCCATTGTCACTCACTCCAATTACCATATAATAAAGAAAAGGAGTCAGTCTAAAGGGTCTCCTTTTCTTTAAAGGCACAGAGCTAATTTGACTCTCCGCACTGGCAACGCTCACTCGTAGACAAAGAAAGCGCGAGAGTGTAACCAGAGCGGTGAGTTTAAAATAGCTTAGGGTGGGCATTTAATAATGATATTGTAGCGCAACCAAACCCAGCCATGTTTTGGTACGAAAGTGATCAAGTAATTGCAGCGTATGCAACATCTATTCATTCATCGAATATTTGATTTCACGTTTTACTCTTTCAATGCATCCGTCCCATAGGTAAGAAATGATAAATATTATTATTATTATTATTGACTGTTAATCAAATGTGTTATAGCTATCCCTGTCCCATTTGTCGAAGAGAGAATAAGACTATTGATGGGCAATATTTCGTGATCAATCGACTTGCACTCAGTTAGTTTAAAGTGAGACAGACGTAATTAAAAAAAAAGAACTATACTACAGAGATGGCTGAACAGAAACCGAATGCCAAAGAAGAAACGAGCGCTTGTTTTCACTGTAAAGAGGTAATTTATCTTTTCATTTGTTATTATTTTCGTTCTTTCCTCAAAAATAGTATAATAAATGATTTTTTCAGCGTGTTAAAACTTCTCGCGGAAGAATTTGCACTGACTTAAATTGCATTGAGGTAATTCCTTATGCATCGTTACATTTGCCTGACGCGCCTACGCCGTCACGTAAAAAAACGTTACATTTTGCTTACGCGCGCGTCGGCGTCAATTTTGGAGTGTCTTGGGTCTCAAGTGGAAAACCCTGATGGTCCATGAAATTACTGTAGAAGGTTACGGTAGTCAATCATTATTGATCGATGGTACGGTAGCATTTTACCGGATCCCCATTGTCATTCAGGGTTTTCCACTTGGGACCCAACGCACTCCAAAATTGTAACGTTTTTCTACGTGACGGTGTAGGCGCATGAGGCAAATGTAACGATGCATTAAGCTATTCGCATTCTTTATTTTTAATTATATTTCAAAGAGTTATTTTACGGATATGATAATGGAATATTTTCTTTTAATTTATTTTTTTGTTTTTTTTAGTACAATAAGCTGATTTGTGGTGACTGTTCCTGGGAAGATCCTCATATTGGTCATACAACAGTTCGATATAACCATAAGGTTCGTATTCATAAAAAAATATTTGAAAATTATAAAAATCTTTATAAGGAAATTATTATGGAGAGAAAATAAACTATCCTACATTAATTAAATTAATTTATTGATTAGATTGTAATTCAGGTTCGTATTGAATCACAAGAATATGTTAGAATTAAAAAAGAAGAAATGGAATCGAAAAAGGAAGAAATACTATCGAAATATCAAGTATTGATTGAATTACAAAAAGAACTTGAAAAGGTAGGACTATCACGGGTACTTCCAATTAGTTGAACAATTAGTTGAATTGTATATTCTCAACTTTTTTCGATAGAAAACTTCTCTAAATCTCTAAAATCCCATATGCTCTTTTGTGCTTTCGAACATTTGACACAAAGTAAGATCAAAAGTTGGCAAATTGAACTCAACGCATATTACTATACTTACTCGAATAATGCTAAAGAATTGTTCAGAAACTACCGGATATCCATCTTCGCGAACAAATTTCTGCCGCCGCTGATGTTATATTCACACAGGAGGTACTTTAGTGTAATAATTATTCAATTTGAAATATACTGTTTTAGGAAGCTAATGAATTAACATCTACGGTAGATGAGTTCAGTAACACATTTATTCAATCTGCGAATATCATCATAGAATCTATCGACACTGCAATTAGACTAATTCGAGTGAGTTAAATTGACACTTAACTTTTTATTGGCGAAAGTAGCAATTGCATCATTTTTGAAATTAAAATGAAGCAATATTTTCAGGAACAGTTGTCCACATTTTGAGGCCAAGCATCTTGTAATATTTGATTATGTCATTTATTCTTTTTGAATACTTTTCTACATACGCCCTTCTTTCATATTTTCATCATTGTTTCTTATGATTTTTGCTTATTCATCGAACAGTTTCATTATTCACATTTAACATTCTTATTTCTACCTGAACCTTACATTTTTTAAAATTTTGAATTTCACAGTAAATAAATAAATTGTAAATTCTAACTATATATGGAAAAATCGCTACCTCGATAAAGTGTCGAATTCCTTAATTTATGTTATACGAAATATTTCGTACATTATTTTTTCTAACATATCCATCACATGTATATGTTAGAAAAAATAATGTTGATTGATAAAATTGATTGATGTGATCTCCCTATTCCCCATAGTATTTCTATTTCGACAGTACTTGTGTTCACCAAAAATCATCTCAACCATCTCTATCTGTTCGTCTCATTCATTCACACATTTTATATTATTTGTTCTTTTCTGTACCGTGTTTCCTTGAAAACGCATAAATATTATTATATTATTATTATTATGTTTCTCTATTTCGTTTCTTTCGTTGGAAAAGCTACCATTACTGAGGCTCAATAGGATTTAATAGTATGTAGAAATTCCGTTAAACCAAATTTTTACTGAGATTGGGTATTATAGAATTAAAACTGTCCGAACAATTCAAATTCCGCTCTTTGCCGCGCAATACTCTGACTCCGCTCACTTTTCGCACGATATTCCATTTTTGCTTAGTTTATTGAATTTTATGGAATTTTCTCGTCATTTTATTAGGCTTTCAGCAAAAATAAAATTATATGCACTTAAAAAACGTTCGGAAAAACCTCCCGACATTTGGCGAAAATTTTGGAGTGCGTTTTTCTCAACGGTGGAGAAGTTTACTAACAATCAGTTCGGCATTTGCGTGGTGTATGAAAAACATTTGTACTTCTATAATACAGAATTATCCTTGGAGTGCGTTCATCTGAAGTATCACTCCTCTCTTCCTCTTATGTTGGATCTACACCTTCCATTCCAGAGATTAGTGTATGATTATCGATTGATTTTAGAGATTAGTATTTTAGAGAGATTGCCGCTGAATACAACCATGGTCATAATTATATTATCATCGATCAAAATTCCGCTCGGAACATACAATATTTGTCAACATTTCTTTATTTTCCTTGTATTGATTCACATTCTCGTCTGTTCTTGTTTACTTTCAATTCCTGATTGCCTATTCCGCTGGTAGAATTCATGTGACCAGGTGGCCGAGTGGTTAAGGCGTTGGACGTTGGACGAAGTTGGACGTTGGACATTGCTAATCCAATGGGGTTTCCCCGCGTGAGTTCGAATCTCATCCTGGTCGAAATTTTTGCATTATTTTTTTTTAAATTGATAAATTCGTCCCTTTCATTATCAAAAATGACATAACATTTCTATTCACTGGGACACTGTGTCTGAACAATTCTAGCTATTCAAACGAGGAAACGATAGGGAGAAGACGGATGAACATTATTCGAATTGAAACTAATCAATTTCGATTGAAAAATAAGCCGAGCTAGAAACCAAATAAAGTCGATACATTTCGTGTAAAATGTTTCCTAAATCAATACAAAATACCATCAGATTTGATATAGATTGTGACGGAGATAAAAGTAAAGAAAAGTTCAAAATCCGCATTTCAAGTTGGCTTCGTAATAAAGATACTATGGCTCTTTAAAATTTGTGAGCGGTTGCGTCGCATATGTAGCTCTGGTTCAGGATTTCGGTCGCACAGCGCTGAAGTGGAAGTGGCTCTGGCCGCACAAGATCGCAAATGATGAAGTGGAGTCGATTCGTGATCGAGTCGCAGGAGAGAAGGCAGACAACCGACAAAAAAAAACGAAAAGCCGGAACGAAAACTTCCTAAAGTTCCTAAAGTAAGCCGGGTAGGAATGCACAACAGAGCCCTCGACCTTACAAACTCTTGATAAATCTGTTTGAAATGAATGAAAAATGAGATCATCCATTTAGTGAATAAAAGATTACTGTTGCCACCATGCTGTTTGAATAAGAATAGTTTAATCAAACGATGAACAGATCAAGTTAATATTTCTGTTTCTATATTCTTATCCAAGCAGATACAATGTCTATGTATATCTAATTCTCTCTCTTAGTGTGGCCGAGGTCACGGTATGTAGCATGCTACGTACCTTGTGGCAAGACGCCCTATTCATAACTGTGCGCATATGCTTACATCGCTTGGTCTCTCTTTCCTTAGAATGTTGACCATTTCATTTAAGTAATCTATCCCTTTCGTTTGTTTTAACTGTAGTAATTCTTGGCATGTTCCCGATGCAAACAGTAATAGCGTTATTGTGATTCAAATCTGTTCAAATTGTAAATTATCTGATACTATGATAATATTTCCGAAATTCAGTTGAATGATGAACTTCGTTGAACGTGAAGAATATAAGATTTATCGTGCAGGAATCTTCTATCAAATATCCCAAGGTACATAAATGATGAGAATAAAGATGTCCGAGTAATTTTTTGTCAAAATTTAAATTTTTTAATTATTATCAGATGAATTTTTTTCATCATGCTCGTTTCGACAAGGAAATCATTACATGGATGAATGGGTAAATCTTTTCAAATATTGAGCTAATGATTTTAGAATTTGAGAAAGATGACAGATAGCAGACCATTTCTAAGTAAAAAAATATTCGGAGTTGTCAGCGATGGTCTGCTCTTCGAAATTTTTAGTGAAATGTGGACAATAAAGCATGAGCGTTGGCAGTTCCAAGTGAATGAATCCGTAAGTGTAAAATGGAATATTCTTAATGCGGTGTTACTTTTTCAAAACGCGCGCACGCCGCATCCTCCACCGCAGCGACGGAGACGTTACGGCGTGCGCACGTTTTGAAAAATTATAGACTATATCCATTTTTACAGCGTGAAAGTGGAATAAGAAGAGTTGAAGTAAAGTATGGTTTTTTTCCCCACATGTTGATTGAAAGAGAAGAACATAGGAATGCATCATTTGTTATTCCATGTGGTTTTTATCGAATTAAAGGAATTGAACTTCCCTATTTTAAACACGTTCACTTGGCTGGGTCAGTTTTTTTCTATTTTCGTGCTAATTGAAATCTTCACCTTTCAATATTCACTAACTTATAACCATTTAGTTTGTTTACAATGATTCCATTTTTTAGTTCGCCACGAACTTTGCGCTTAAAAAATGTATAATTATCTTTCGAGATATTCTTTTCTGATTTTTTCTATGAAACTCTAATTCGCGCGAGAAAATGTTCGCGGCCGCGTTTCGCGAGTTAAAGGGACCTTGAAACGAAAATAAGTTGATCTCATATAAAAGGGCTTCAAATTCTGTTTCGAAATATGTATATAAATCATAATTCATAAAAAATATTTGGTGAGGAGAACGGCGCAGCTAAAAATCTACAGTTTGCTCTAATTAGCGAAAGCCTTTTCCGCACCAATTCTTTGGAGACGATTTGAAATTTAAATTGAATGTTTCGATGATAATTCTATCTGCATTAGGGAAATATCGTACATGTAAAAATAATTGTATCATGAAGGGTGTGAATGGATCTGAACGAATCAGGCCTATCAAACGGGATTGCAAGTGATCCAGCCATTTTCATTATTTTTCTTTCTGTTCATTGATTTTCTTTCCATCGAATCTACTATATTAAAATAAATTAGGATAAAAAAATTTAAATAAATTACCAATTTATTCAGCGTATAAAAGGAACAATTTATTCATAGGTAAAGAAATAATTCTTGTTAAATGGCAATATTTTGGAATGATTTCTTACAATATAGTACATTCGAAGGAAAAAAAAAAACAATGAAAATAAAGGCAAATAATGAAAATGGCTGGATCACTCGCAATCCCGTTTGATCGGCCTGATCCGTTCAGATCCATTCACACCGTTCATGATACAATTATTTTTACATGTACGATATGAAAAATCAAAATTGGCTTTTTTTATCTTTTCGATGGAGTTAGCGTGCTGGAAACCTCGCCCGTGGTGTGGAGCAGGTCACATTTATCCAACTTCTTACAAGAGCGTCGTTTGTAACTTTCAAATACATATTTCTGAATAGTTCTTTGAGCTTATCAACATGAGATCAACTATTTTAATTTTTTCGATTCGAAAATTTTGGATGCCATTTTTGGATTAAGGTATCTTTTCACAGTATTCGGGAAATTGAAATCACGTGAGCTTTACAAATGTGTTGCAAATATATTCCGCAAAATATATACGTTCTTACAAGGGATGCACCAGTTGCGACGGAAACGATTCTGAAATCGACACATATGGGTGGCTACGGTTCAGGAAGAGATGTTAAAAGGTGGTTTCAAAAGGTTGCCAACCTGACCTTCCAATCAATATTTTTTTAACCATAATCGCTGCAAAAATAGGGAAAATGTTAGAAAATGACGATAAAACGATGAAAATAAAGTTGAGAGCGTTTATAAAATCTAGCAAAAACATTATGACGGATGGCGGGAATCGAACCAGTGGGGTTGGGGTAATGGTCATATTTGCTATCGATTGAAATATCGATTGGAATAGCCGCTTGGCAACTTTATGGGTCGCTTCCAGAATCGTTACCGTCGCAAATGATGTGCTGTTAGTGGAACACCCTGATTTTAAGGCATATCGTATTCTGTATCTTCGATGAAGGAGTTACTTCTACTATTCGCCGATATCCGCCTGATTCAAAAGAATATATAGAGAAGAAAGGATTACCTAATGTAACAATAAGTTATACGGTTGATTGGGAAATTTGACTTTTACAGATCAATAAGCGATCAGTAATGTTCAACAACTGGATATTTTATGTGTCCTACGAAAGCGAATTAGTTGCAGTGAATATGAATGATCTGACATGGGAAATTATGAAGACAAAGTAAGTTTTGTTTGAAAAAGGTATGTAATAAAATTGTATTCTAGCTTGAGAAATTACTCCTCAATTGCTGGAATAGATGAGAATGGAATTGTAAATATAGGCAGTTTGGATGGACGCTATACTCTCCTCTTCTCTGCTCAACTCCCTAAGAAATATATGGTAATGTTTCCCCTATTCTTTCTCTCCTGCACAGTTATCAGAGACAATTAGAAAATAATACCCAATATGCTCGAATTTGAAGAATAGCTAACATACTCGGACCCTTTCTTGTACTTGTTTTAGCCCTGACAAGGGGTTCATAATCCTGTGTTTTTTCCCTGTGATTGTATTTCGTCATTCTCTCGACTTAATTTTTCATAGACGTTTTCGTTAAGGAAAAGGCCGACACGGTAATCATAAAAGATTCGTCATATTCTGAGTTAGAAGACTTAAAAAACTGTGAAATATGCATGGAAAAATTTGGTGAGGTGATCAATAATGCTTATTCGACTTACTGTGATATAAAATTAAGTAAATGTAATGAGTAAATTTAGTTAGATTGTAAGGCTCTTTTATTAAAACCTTTTTTTTGTTTTCCATATTGTTTGGATGAAGGAGACATATTTTTGTGCAATGTTTTAATGTTGTTAATTCAAGATTCAAATATTCGAATTCCTCACACTCTTCATTGTGGTCATACATTCTGCAAAGTTTGCCTTGAAGCTGTTAAGAAAGACGATAGGTTCGATTTTATCCATTAAAAGCACACCCCAATCTAATTTGACTCTCCACATTGGCAATACTCTCTCATAGACAAGGAAGGCGAGAGAATGTGGTCAGAGCGGAGAGTTTCAAATTAGCGTGTAGCTTTAACTATTAGTGTGTTCGGAAAGTCTTTCTCTCTTTTTTCTACACTTACTTTGGACCCCTCTTACTCGGACGAGAACGAGCGCTATGCCTTGTGGTATTTTTCCTATATGGGGGACATACTGATAAGCAAATGTGATAAGCTTCATTTGCCAACTCTCTTTCCCTGACTATATTTTATTTTTTAAGCTATGGGACAGTTGCCCAGTGTTTGACATGTCCTTCTTCATTTGTACCTTACGGGGCGGACTGCATTAGAAGAGAACCACTAACTACCCAATCAGTGAAGCCTAGGGGGTAGTGTCGTGTAACAGTCTTCTCATGGTATTGTCAGTTCAAGAAAAACCATTTTTGTTTGGTTGAAAACCCAAGTCCAGGACGTCCTCCCAGTTCGAATCATGAGCTGGTTCTTCGCACTGTCACAAGTCAACCGAAGCAGAGTTAGAGATACATGGAGCAGGCAACTGGCACTCCAAGATCCACCAGCCAACGCATCCTCTTTCGGTCTCTTCGCCCCAGGGCACCTCAAGTGTTTCCCCATGTCATCTCCGCTCTGCTCCCCAGAAACCGAGTAGACATCTTCACTTCAAATCTCGGCCGTTCTTGATCCACTGATTGGGTGATGTATATTGTCTGCCAAGATGATAAGTGGGTGTCATACGACAACCCCGATATAATGATGATATGGCTGCCCCTTTGGAAGGATGCTAAAACCGTCCCGATACGCTATCCGAAAGGAAGAAATGAGTTGCTCTTTTTCTTCTTCTGCTGCCTTGGTGGGGTGTATCTCGAACTATTACCTGATTGGGTGACTGTTCACACCGATGTCTTCTGAGAGCAACTGAAAGGGAGGAGGGCCGAGTCCTTATCAGACACTTTGTGTGATTAAAAGTATGGCTTTTAATGGGTAACGCAAGGACACATCACGCTAACAAGGCGCAGAAAAATCTGGAGAATTTAGATATCGACTGACTTCCCCATCCGCCGTATTCCACCGACTAGTACCCTTGTGATTGCCATGCTTTTCGAGCTCTCGGGCACTGCTTCAGAGGAAAAACCTTTCGTAATCTGACCGATGTGAAATGGGAGATCGGCCTATGATTTGACTCGCTCCTAAAGGAGTTCTGGCAGTATGATGTTCTACAGTTGTCTACGAGATGGATGACTGTTATTGTTAAACATGTGCAGTATATAACAATTTGAGTGCAGTTGCTTCGTTTGTTATTTGAAAATATATGAATGGAGGAAAAAGTGCAAAGACTTTCCGAACACCCTAATATTAACATTTATCAAATACGGTATAGCTATCCTTGTCCCATTTGTCGAAGAGAGAATAAAATTATCGAGGGACAATATTTCGTTATCAATCGACTTGCACTCAGTTAGTTTAAATTCAGACAGACATGAGTTTAAAAATTACAATACAGAGATGGCTGAACTGAAACCGAATACAAAAGAACAAACGGCCGCTATTGATTGTTTTCACTGTAAAGAGGTAATTACGGATACTTTTCACTTTTTTTTCAATTTTGCTCTTTCTTTGAAATAGTAAAATCAATCGAGATGAAATTTCAGAGCGTTCAAGCCTCTCAAATAAGAATTTGTACAGACTTAAATTGCATTGAGGTAATTGCATAAGCTATTCTTAATTACTTTATTTTTAATTATATTTCAAAGAAATTTTAGTAGTGATACTACGGATATGTTATTAGAATATCTCCTTTTAATTTTCTTTGCAGTACAATAAGCCGATTTGTGGTAGCTGTTCCTATGAAGATCCTCATATTGGTCATTCAACAGTTAGATATAATCCAAAGGTTCGCCTTTTTATTCGGAAAAAAGAATATTTTATATATTATAAGGGGCCGTATACGGAGTTATGGAGAGAGAAAAATACAATATGCAATTATTAAATAATTATATTTTAGCTTCGTATTGAATCGCGAGAGTATATTAGAATTAAGAAAGAAGAAATGAAATCAAAAAATGAAGAAATACTATCGAAATATAAAGTGTTGATTGAATTACAAAAAGAAGTTGATCAGGTCGGTCGAAAACTATCACGGGCTCCGTCCAGTTAGTTGAACTTTTGTTCGAAGTTTCCGTCGAAATTTAGAAATTTAGAAGGATAAAAAGCTGTTTTTGCGAATTTTCGATCTAAAGAATTCTCTAAAATTACATACTCTCTCACGTGTTTTCGAACTTTTAACGCAAAGTAATAGCAAAAGTTGGAAAATTGAACACAACGCAAAATAATATACTTACTATCGCATATTTGCTAAATAATTTTTCAGAAACTACCGGATATCCATCTTCGCGAACAAATTTCGGCCGCTGCTGATATTATATTCACAGAGGAGGTACTTTAGTGAAATAATTATTCTATTTGAAATAAATTGTTTTAGGAAGCTAATGAATTAAAATCTACGGTAGATGAATTTAGTGACACATTTATTCAATCTGCTAACATTATCATAGAATCAATTGATACTGCAATAAAACTAATTCGAGTGGGTTAAATCGATTTTTATTGATGAAGGGAGCACTCTCGATATTTTTAGAATTACAATGAAGCAATATTTCAGGAACAGTTATCCACATTTTGAGGTCAAACATCTTCCGAAACGTGATATTTCATTATATCATTACTCGTAAAGTTGCACAGTCGTCGTTCTTCAATTCTTTCATATTTTCATAATTGTTTCTTATGACTTTTACTTATTAATCGATCCGTTCCATTAATCACATTAAACATACCTATTTCTACCTGAATTTTACATTTTTGTAAAATTTTGAATCCACACTCTCAATATACTGTAAATTCTAACTATCCATGGAAAAATCACTACCTCGATAAAGTGTCGAATTCCTTAATTTATGTTATACGAAATATTTCGAACATTAATTTTTTCTCACATCTCCATTGTCTTTCTCCATTTCGTTTTCCTCTGGAATATCTACAATAGCTGAGACACAGTGGGATGTAATAGTAAATAGAAATTCCACTAAATCCAAATTTTTACTGATATTGGGTAAAGAATTATCCTTGGAGTGCGGTCATCTGAAGCATCACTCATCTCTTCCTCTTATGTTGGATCTTATCACACCTCCCATTCCAGAGATTAGTGTATGATTATCGATTGATTTTCTAGATCGTCTGGAAGAATCAGCAATCGGGCCAAAACAATCATGGTCATAATTGTGACCTCATCGATCAATATTCCCCTAGAATCATACAATATCTGTCAACATTTCTTAATTTTCTTTGTTTTGACGCAGATTCTCTTTCTGTTCTTGATTGCCTATTCCGTTGGCAGAATTCATGTGATCAGGTGGCCGAGTGGTTAAGGCGTTGGACTGCTAATCCAATGGGGTTTCCCCGCGTGAGTTCGAATCTCATCCTGGTCGAGACTTTTGCATTATTTTTTTCTACAGTAATTTATAAATTCGACCACACAACGATTGGCGCCTTTTCCTAAAAAAGTTTATTTCGAACCCAATCGATTCGGGAGTGGGTGCAATCGACTCCTTGGCGAATTCTAAGAAACTATTGTCAAGGAGAGTTTTTTGATCAACGGTCAACGAAGGCTGGAATTTGGGAATTTTCGAAAAAAATTTACATTAAATTAATTCTCACTATTTTCCCATGGCCCAGGTAGGTTTTTTATTTGCTCAATATCTTCTACATATTATATTACACCTTCAGTTTAAAATTCATAATTTAAAAAAAAAATACATATTTTGTGAACGAATCCGTTTTGTAACGACAATCTGAATTGTGGTGTGCCCCGACGACGTTTCCTAATTCGTCAATTTGGTTTTTCGCTAGTTTTAAACATATTTTGCCGCTGTTCTCGTCATGACTGAGCTATACAACTACTCCTCGTCTTCGGAGTGCGCCTGCACGGTCTATGTGCTGATCACGTTGTTGATCGTACTTCTCATGTAAGTTTTACTCACTTACAACGTTTTCGCTTATCAGTAAAAAATTTTCAGGTTCTAGTAGAATAATATTGACGAAAATCGCAATATATCCTAGTTTTTCAAATCATCATGTTCATTCGAAAGCGTAGCTACAAGTAACTATCATTGATTATTTACCTTTATTTTAACAAAACATTTAAAAAATAAGCACATAGCTCATCGATATAGAGTAGGATATAAATGGGGGGGGGGGCAGCCTGCTCCTCCGGACGCTCGCGGCGTTGCGGGCGTGACGTTCCCATTCACTCTCTAATCATTACCATTTATTGAATAAATATGTATAACAAAATTATTAAGACATGAGTTTCGTTTTACCCTACAACCCGCTTTGTTCGTACATCCAGAACCCAGTAGAGTACCTCGATGTAGACATTCATGAGATGTATGTTGTAGAAGCAGCAGATGATAAGGAAAAGAAGGAGAAGGTAGCAAAGAAATTATAGAAAATCCCATCCAATATCCGTATTTTCTCGTTTAAACAAAAAAATTTACGTGCTCTCTCATTCTGTGATCAGTCTATAAAACCGACATGAAAGAGCATGGAACGGCGTGAGTATGGTAACTACTCCGTAAGCTAGCTCTTACACGAATAAGTGAGTAAAACTTACATGAGAAGTACGATCAACAACGTGATCAGCACATAGACCGTGCAGGCGCACTCCGAAGACGAGGAGTAGTTGTATAGCTCAGTCATGACGAGAACAGCGGCAAAATATGTTTAAAACTAGCGAAAAACCAAATTGACGAATTAGGAAACGTCGTCGGGGCACACCACAATTCAGATTGTCGTTACAAAACGGATTCGTTCACAAAATATCTATTTTTTTTAAAAATTATGAATTTTAAACTGAAGGTGTAATATAATATGTAGAAGATATTGAGCAAATAAAAAACCTACCTGGGCCATGGGAAAATAGTGAGAATTAATTTAATGTAAATTTTTTTCGAAAATTCCCAAATTCCAGCCTTCGTTGACCGTTGATCAAAAAACTCTCCTTGACAATAGTTTCTTAGAATTCGCCAAGGAGTCGATTGCACCCACTCCCGAATCGATTGGGTTCGAAATAAACTTTTTAGGAAAAGGCGCCAAATCGTTGTGTGGTCACCTCCTGAAGCGAATTTTCAATTGGAAGAAATTTCCAAGTACCAGTGAACTACACTCATGGTGCCTGTAATTATCATACATAAAAGAGAAAAATCCATTTTTCGTCGATACCAAAAAAAATTCAGTTGTTGAATTCTCTCAGATAGTGTTTTATAGCATTTCTATGCACAGAGAAATAAGTGTCACCGACGGAGCATAAGACCTGTGAACTGTTATATTTATTTAACACTTTTTGGGATGAAGAAGTGTTACATGCTCTGTGGATAGCACTTTTTTTCTCTGTGTGAGGTACACTACCACCGTGTCTGACAATGACAATTGTGAGCAATTATAGCGATTCCGACGATGAAACAAAAGGGAGGGGAGGGTTGAACATTATCAGAATTGTAACTAATCAGTTTTGATTGTTATAAAAAATAAGTCGAGCTAGAAGCCAAACAAAGGCGATACAATTCGTGTAAAATTTAAAAATCAATAAAAGTACTACCAGACTTGATAGAGATTGTGACAGAGATAAAAGTCAAGAAAAGTTCGAAGTTCTCATTTCAAGTTCGCTTGGCAGTACATATAATATCGTTTTTAATCTATTTTTATTGGTCTTTGGTCTTTGGCCTTTACGCTCTTAATTTATGTTTCGTATCAACCATTTCGTGAATAAATGATCTTTGGAATTTAGTGTGCTTTTTAATGAAAATTAATATGAAAAAAACAATGAATTGTAAAAAGAAAACAAGGATAGTCTTGACCGAGGCACAAAATGCACCCATGACCATGAAGTTCTGGGTAAGAGGGGCTCGCTTCAACTCTCATCCGCTTCGAAGGAGTCCTCTTCCCATATCCTATCAGTTTGGGCGTTGTTTGTTCCACTGTGAACAGATTCTTATCAGAGCAAGCGCCACTTTGTGTCCAGCCGACGCGGAACGCAAAATTATTAAGTTGCATTTTCACATTTTTAGCTGAAAGTAATTGAGAAAGCACACATTTAATCTATTGAACATTTTTTCATAGCTCTACTGTGAGCCTTGAAAATCGCATCGGAAGGAGCCTCAACGAAGAAATTTGACGTAAGCTCCAGGAGAGATGTTTGATCTACCATCCTTGCTACTCTGGATGAGGGATGTCCTGCCCAAGGGCCATCGAAAACTGTGGAGAAAAGAAGGGGTCAACTCAAAAGTGTGTAGTAAATCTGTGGATTTTGATCAATTCTTATTGTTAGGCCAGATGCGTGTCACCACGATAATTATCCAAGCAGATACAATGTCTCTTTCTAAATGCTAATTATTATTCACTATCTGTCATTGCATGACCCATAGCGGCTGAAATATCATACATTATTAGCAAACCTAGACATTATTTTTTTTAATTTTACATTTAAAGTGCATGCAAATCTCTACTTGTACATCTATTAATATTATTAATTTAATTCATTTTCTCATTCACTCTGTTAGTGTGGCAAGGGCGCCTGACGTCATAATGTCAAGAATACGGTATGTACCCTGTGGCAGGACGCCATATATTCAAAACAGTGAACATATGCTTACATCGCTTGGTATCTCTCTAACTCTAGTTGTTAGAATGTTGACCATTATATTGCATGTTAAATAATATTACTAGAGAACATTTGCATGCTTTCATATACTATACTTCTTATTTAATTTCACTTAAGTAATCTATCCCTCTCGATTGTTTTTAACTAATTCGTAACATGTTTCCGATTCAAAGAGATAGCGTTATTCTGATTCAAACCTGTTCAAATTCAAAATGATCCGATACTATGATAATATTTCCGAAATTCAGTTGAATGATGAACTTCGTTGAGCGTGAAAAATATGCGATTGATCGTGCAGGAATCTTCTATCAAATATCTCAAGGTACCTACATACGTAGTGAGAATAAAGAAAACTGGTGCAGTTATTGTTATTTTTGTTATAATTCTAATTTTCGAAATTTTTTTCAGATGAATTTTTTCTCTATTCGTCAACAAGACTTACATGGATGAATGGGTATTTTTTTCTTTCCAATTTTAAAATAATGAATTTATATTTTGAGAAAAGGAAAACATAGCAAAGTATTTGGGAGCAAATCGATATACGGAGTAGTAGGCGATGGTCTCCTCCTCGAAACTGATAATTTTGTTAGAAATATATGGACAATAAAGCATGAAAATGGGAAGTTCGCAATGAATGAATCCGTAAGTACAAATTCGTGTATTCTTTATAGAATATATGACCTTATATATCAACTCTTCTCATTATATAAGATGGAATAAATAAATAAATAATTTTTTTCATTTTAACAGAGCGAAAGTGGAATAAGAAGAATTGGATCAGAGAATGGTTCTTCCTACTTGTTGATTGAAAAAGAAGAACATAGGAATGCATCATTTCTTATTCCATATGGGGATTACCGAATTGAAGGGATTGAACTGCCTAAATCTCGACACCTTCATTTGGCTGGGTCAGTTTTCTATTTTCGTGTTAATTGAAATCTTCAGCAGCATAATCACCAGTAAATATTCAGTAACCTCTGGTATTTCATAACTAGTAGTTTACTTATCATTCCCACTAGCAATGGACTTGTAAGTCGGCTTCTAGTTAGACGTAAATTTACTGCAAGTGGTGTATTATACTGTAATGCATTTCGTCAAATGTTCTTTCACTTGTAGTAAACGTGCAGTAAACTTCTAGTCAGTGACGTCATTTAAATAGACTGCTAGTTTGGAAATACCAGAGAACGACGCTTGTAGTCATTTCGTTTGTTTTCTAATGTTGCCATTTTTTTTGAGTTCGCCACGAAAAATGTATAATTATCTTTCGAGTTTTCTTTTCTGTTTTTTTTTCTATCGAAATCTAACTCGCGCAAGACAATGTTCTGGTTGGATTGACGAGTTAAGATTAAAAATATGATGTTTTATTTAGCAGTATTCGGAAAACTATATTTGCATACCTTTACCTTTTTTGGGATGCCTATTTGGCAGATTTTGAAAACGGTTTTGAAATCATATACCCACTTCTTTTCGTGTAGATCGGGAGATGTGAATAGCCGTCATTCCCCTGCTTGTTCACGATCAAAGTGTTTTTTTCTGTGATTGTACCTCGTCATCACCTACCATTTTCATAGCTGTCTTCGTTAAGGAAAATACCAATACGGCAACTATAAAAGAGCCAACATATTCAGACTTTGAAGACTCGTTAAACTGTGAAATATGTATGGAACAATTTGGTAAGTTGATCTTTATTCCTTATTCGATTTATTGTCATATGCAATAAAGTAAATTTGATGTCTAATTGCAAGTATACTTTTTTTTTAATTTGTAGGGCTTTTTTTTATTAAAAGTAGTTTTTGTAATGAATTAAAAACTGAATTCTATTCTATTTTGTTCAACATTGATTGGTTGAGGGATGAAATTAAGTCGTTTTTTTTATTGTCAACGTGCTTATGTACTAAACGAGACACATAATTATGACGAGTGAAAAGAGTTTGTATCGTAAAAGCGTATTTACGAATGGGCCAGGATGGATTCCTCAAGGGTGGAATGGGGACTAGGACACAGTGATCCCCTTTTGTACGATAAATTATTGAAGTGAATATTGACGAGGAAATTGTTGCTAATAGAAAATTATATACCGAAAATTTACTTTTACAAAGACTTATTTCCGAAACAATGTTATTGTTTAATTTTTAATGTTGGTAATTCAAGAATCAAAAATTCGAATTCCCCACACTCTCCATTGTGGTCATACATTCTGCAAACTTTGCATTGAAGCTGTTAAGAAAGACGATAGGTTCGATTTTATTCATTAACCAATTATTTAAAGTCTGAGACCCTCGAGTTTTTTCGTAATAATAGATAGAGATTCATCACAAATTAAAACACATATTTGATATTGATTCACGATATGTTTGAAGCTTGCTATGCGTATTGTAAGTACAACTTTTAGGCATATAGAGAGCGAATGTCAGATTTGCATATCTGAATCTCTCAATTTCCCATTGTCACTCACTGCAATTACCATATAATAAAGAATTGGAGTCAGTCTAAAGGGTCTCCTTTTCTTTAAAGGCACAGAGCTAATTTGACTCTCCGCACTGGCAACGCTCACTCGTAGACAAAGAAAGCGCGAGAGTGTAACCAGAGCGGTGAGTTTAAAATAGCTTAGGGTGGGCATTTAATAATGATATTGTAGCGCAACCAAACCCAGCCATGTTTTGGTACGAAAGTGATCAAGTAATTGCAGCGTATGCAACATCTATTCATTCATCGAATATTTGATTTCACGTTTTACTCTTTCAATGCATCCGTCCCATAGGTAAGAAATGATAAATATTATTATTATTATTATTGACTGTTAATCAAATGTGTTATAGCTATCCCTGTCCCATTTGTCGAAGAGAGAATAAGACTATTGATGGGCAATATTTCGCAATAAATCGACTTGCACTCAGTTAGTTTAAAGTGAGACAGACGTAATTTAAAAAAAGAACTATACTGCAGAGATGGCTGAACAGAAACCGAATGCCAAAGAAGAAACGAGCGCTTGTTTTCACTGTAAAGAGGTAATTTATCTTTTCATTTGTTATTATTTTCGTTCTTTCCTCAAAAAAAGTATAATAAATCGAAATGATTTTTTTCAGCGTGTTAAAACTTCTCGCGCAAGAATTTGCACTGACTTAAATTGCATTGAGGTAATTCCTTATGCATCGTTACATTTGCCTGACGCGCCTACGCCGTAAAAAAACGTTACATTTTGCTTACGATCGCGTCGGCGTCTATTTTGGAGTGTCTTGGGTCTCAAGTGGAAAACACTGATGGTCCATGAAATTACTGTAGAAGGTTACGGTAGTCAATCATTATTGATCGATTGTACGGTAGCTTTTTACCGGATCCCCATTGTCATTCAGGGTTTTCCACTTGGGACCCAACGCACTCCAAAATTGACGCTGACGCGCGCGTAAGCCAAATGTAACGTTTTTCTACGTGACGGTGTAGGCGCATGAGGCAAATGTAACGATGCATTAAGCTATTCGCATTCTTTATTTTTAATTATATTTCAAAGAGTTATTTTACGGATATGATAATAGAATATTTTCTTTTAATTTATTTTTTTGTTTTTTTTTAGTACAATAAGCTGATTTGTGGTGACTGTTCCTGGGAAGATCCTCATATTGGTCATACAACAGTTCGATATAACCATAAGGTTCGTATTCATAAAAAAATATTTGAAAATTATAAAAATCTTTATAAGGAAATTATTATGGAGAGAAAATAAACTATCCTACATTAATTAAATTAATTTATTGATTAGATTGTAATTCAGGTTCGTATTGAATCACAAGAATATGTTAGAATTAAGAAAGAAGAAATGGAATCGAAAAAGGAAGAAATACTATCGAAATATCAAGTATTGATTGAATTACAAAAAGAACTTGAAAAGGTAGGACTATCACGGGTACTTCCAATTAGTTGAACAATTAGTTGAATTGTATATTCTCAACTTTTTTCGATAGAAAACTTCTCTAAATCTCTAAAATCCCATATGCTCTTATGTGCTTTCGAACATTTGACACAAAGTAAGATCAAAAGTTGGCAAATTGAACTCAACGCATATTATTATACTTACTCGTAATGCTAAAGAATTGTTCAGAAACTACCGGATATCCATCTTCGCGAACAAATTTCTGCCGCCGCTGATGTTATATTCACACAGGAGGTATTTTAGTGAAATAATTATTCTATTTGAAATAAGTAATTTTAGGAAGCTAATGAATTGAGATCTACGGTAGATGAGTTCAGTGACACATTTATTCAATCTGCGAATATTATCATACAATCTATTGATACTGCAATTAGACTAATTCGAGTGAGTTAAATTGACACTTAACTTTTTATTGGCGAAAGTAGCAATTGCATCATTTTTGAAATTAAAATGAAGCAATATTTTCAGGAACAGTTGTCCACATTTTGAGGTCAAGCATCTTGTAATATTTGATTATGTCATTTATTCTTTTTGAATACTTTTCTACATTCGCCCTTCTTTTATATTTTCATCATTGTTTCTTATGATTTTTACTTATTCATCGAACAGTTTCATTATTCACATTCAACATTCCTATTTCTACCTAAACCTTGCATTTAATTTAAATATTGAATTTCATAATCTCTAAAAAAACTGTAAATTCTAACTATCAATGGAAAAATCGCTACCTCGATAAAGTGTCGAATTCCTTAATTTATGTTATACGAAATATTTCGTACATTATTTTTTCTAACATATCCATCATGTTTCTCAATTTCGTTTCTTTCGTTGGAAAAGCTACCATTACTGAGGCTCAATAGGATTTAATAGTATGTAGAAATTCCGTTAAACCAAATTTTTACTGAGATTGGGTATTATAGAATTAAAACTGTCCGAACAATTCAAATTCCGCTCTTTGCCGCGCAATACTCTGACTCCGCTCACTTTTTCGCACGATATTCCATTTTTGCTTAGTTTATTGAATTTTATGGAATTTTCTCGTCATTTTATTAGGCTTTCAGCAAAAATAAAATTACATGCACTTAAAAAACGTTCGGAAAAAACTCCCGATATTTGGCGAAAATTTTGGAGCGCGTTTTTCTCAACGGTGGAGAAGTTTACTAACAATCAGTTCGGCATTTGCGTGGTGTATGAAAAACTTTTGTAATTCTATAATACAGAATTATCCTTGGAGTGCGGTCATCTGAAGTATCACTCCTCTCTTCCTCTTATGTTGGATCTTATCACGCCTTCCATTCTAGAGATTAGTATCGTACATCGAAAAATTATTGGATCATGATTCGTTTGAACCATTCTGAATGGTTCTAGCGAATCAAAGGCGATTATGACCGAATGAGGCATTTTTGTTCTTATTCTTTCTTTTCATTGTTTTTATTTCACTCTAATCTAGTTAGTCCGCGAGAATCATGATAAAATAATGCGTTTTCATAAAATCATGGTGATTCGTAAATGAATAAATCGTTCCGAAGATTTCAAATTAGGATGGACTATTTCGGACTATTTCCCGGTTTGGCCTTCGGCTCTGCGTTTCCTTTGAATTATGTTTTAACATAAGTTTGCGAAAACGCAATATTTTGGCATGATTCTCGCGGACTAACTAGATTAGAGTGAAATAAAAACTATGAAAAGAAAGAATAAGAACAAAAATGGCATATTCTGTCATTTCGGCCTTTGATTCGCTAGAACCATTCAGAATGGTTCAAACGAATCATGATCCAATAATTTTTCGATGTACGATATATGATTAACGATTGATTTTAGAGATTAGTATTTTAGAGAGATTGCCGCTGAATACAATCATGGTCATAATTATATTATCATCGATCAAAATTGCGCTCGAAACATACAATATTTGTCAACATTTCTTTATTTTTCCTTGTATTGATGCAGATTATCTTCCGTTCTTGTTTGCTTTCAATTCTTGATTGCCTATTCCGCTGCTAGAATTCACGTGACCAGGTGGCCGAGTGGTTAAGGCGTTGGACTGCTAATCCAATGGGGTTTCCCCGCGTGAGTTCGAATCTCATCCTGGTCGAAGCTTTTGTCGATTTTTTAAAGAAATTGATAAATCCATCCCTTTCATTATCAAAAATGACATAACATTTCTATTAACTGGGACACTGTATCTGAACAATTCTAGCTATTCAAACGAGGAAACGATAGGGAAAAGAGGGTTGATTGAACATTATCCGAATTGAAACTAATCAATTTCGATTGAAAAATAAACCGAGCTAAAGACAAAATAAAGTCGATACAATTCGTGTAAAATGACTATTAAATCAATTCAAAATACCATCAGACTTGATATAGATTGTGACGGAGATAAAAGTAAAGAAAAGTTCAATATCCGCATTTCAAGTTGGCTTCGTAATAAAGATAATATGGCTATTTAAAATTTGTGAGCGGTTGCGACGCATATGCAGCTCTGGTTCAGGATTTCGCTCGCACAGCGCTGAAGAGGAAGTGGCTCTGCCCCGCGAATGTTGAGGGCTTGAAGTGGAGCCGATTCGTGATCGAGTCACAGGAGAGAAGGCAGACAACCGACAAAAAAAAACGAAAAGCCGGAACGAAAACTTCCTAAAGTTCCTAAACAAAGCCTGGTAGGAATGCACAACAGAGCTCTCGACCTTACGAACTCTTGATAAATCTGTTTGAAATGAATGAAAAATGAGATCATCCATTTAGTGAATAAAAGATTGCTGTTGCCACCATGCTGTTTGAATAAGAATAGTTTAATCAAACGATGAACAGATCAAGTTAATATTTCTGTTTCTATATTCTTATCCAAGCAGATACAATGTCTATGTATATCTAATTCTCTCTCTTAGTGTGGCCGAGGTCACGGTATGTAGCATGCTACGTACCTTGTGGCAAGACGCCCTATTCATAACTGTGCGCATATGCTTACATCGCTTGGTCTCTCTATCCTTAGAATGTTGACCATTTCACTTAAGTAATCTATCCCTTTCGTTTGTTTTTATCTGTAGTAATTCTTGTCATATTTCCCATGCAAAGAGACATAGCGTTATTGTGATTCAAATCTGTTCAAATTGTAAATGATCTGATACTTTTATAATATTTTCCAAATTCAGTTGAATGATGAATTTCGTTGAGCGTAAAGAATATACAATCAATTGTGTAGGAAACTTCTATCAAATATCTCAAGGTACAAACATATTAAAAATAGAGAGGGGCGAGTAATTGTTATTTTTGTAATAATTCTAATTTTTGAAATTATTTTCAGATGAATTTTTTCACCATTGTCCTTTCGAAAATTTAACCCTAACATTCATGAATGGGTACGTCTTTTCAAATTTTATGCAAATGAATTTAAAATTTTAGAAAGAGAAACGATAGCTTAGTATTTGCAAGTAAAGAAGTATACGGAGTTGTCGGCAGTAGTCTCATCTTCGAAACAGTTACTGATAGTGACATATGGACTATAAATAAATATTTGAAGTTCGCTTTCAATGATTCCGTAAGTATATATCCGAATTGTATTACAATTCTTGATATAACTAATTTTTTTCAGAGTGTAAGTGGAATAAGAAGAGTTATTTTAGCGGATGGTTCTTCTTGTAGTTTGATTGATAGAGAAGAACATAGGAATGCATCGTTTGCTATTAAAAATGGAGATTTCCGATGTGACGAAATTGAATTTACACCAATTAAAGAACATTTAAAATTTCGAATCGTTCACGTGGTTGGGTCAGTTTTCTAGTTTCATGATCTTTTAAAGTATCATCAACATATCAACCGTAAAATATCCAGTAACGACGCTTGCAGTCGTCTAGTTTGCTATCAAAACTTATGGATATTTACATGGTGGGGATTAATTATTGTAACACATTATTATGGTGGCATACAATGGGTTTGTGTGGTTACGGCTTGCTCATTTGCTTATATTTTCATTATTATTAGTTTTTTTTCGTCCATTATTTAAGTTACAAGTCTATCGGATCATTTTGAGCCTAAATATGAAATCCACAGTGGATTATTACCATGCGAGGGCGTGGCATGGGCGCAACCGACATATCGTGAGCTGTTGGCGTTCCAAGACAGAAGGTCTTCCGGAGGCTCGCGAGGCAGAGGGATACTGGGGACATACTGGGGAGATATTGTTTCGCAGCGCAATCTAATGTAATCGAGTGCCCGTAATTTTCACGCCCCTGTATTCTTTTCTGCCTTTGTTCGGTCGAAATGTAACTCGCGCAAAATAAAGTTCGCAGCCGAGGGTTCTTCAAAAAATAATTCGCAAAAAAGATGATGTTTTCGCAATATCAGTATTCGGCAAAACTATATTTCTAAAACTATATTTGTTTACGAAAAGCTGTGATTGAAATCACTTGAGCTTCGCAAATATTTTACAAATATTTAAACGTCAACTTAATAACTTATGGGAACACATTGATTTCAAGGAGCATCGTATACTGTATCTTCGATGATGGTCTTACTTCCACTATTCGACGATATCCGCCAGAATCAAAAGAATATATAGAGAAGAAAGGGTTACCTAATGTAACAATAAGTTATATGGTTGGTTGAGTAATTTGACTTTTACAGATAAACAAGCGATCAGTGATGTTCAACAACTGGATATTTTACGTGTCTTATATAAACGAATTAGTTGCAGTGAATATGAATGATCTGACATGGGAAATTATGAAGACAGAGTTAGTTTTGTTTTAAAAAGTATAAAATAAAGTTGTATTATAGCTTGATAAATAACTCCTCAATTGCTGGAATAGATGAAAATGGAATTGTAAATATAAGCAATTCGGATAATTCGAATAACGCGAGGTGTACCCTCCTCATGTCTGCTCAACTTCCTAATAAGTATATGGTACGGTTCCCCATTTTTCTCTCTCGTGCGTACCAGAGAGACAATCAGAATCGAATACCCAATATGCTTGAATTTGATACCTTACTAGGGAATGATCTGGACTCACATTTCCCGATCTCCTCTAAAAGTGAAGGGTATAGTAAATCGAACGCGCTGATTTCGAATCCGTTTACAAAAGCTGCTATTTCGGTAGACTAGAGAAGTTACAGGTTATAGGACATTTTTTCCACGTGATTTTGCCGCTAACAGGCACATTTTCCAGGCGCGATAAAGGCAGCGGTAGTCGATTTGGGAAAGGCGATGGGTTGGGAACTAGGTACACTGGTTCGACTCTTCTACGTTGGATCTTTTTTACCTCTCTCATTATCAATGGCCTCTTCATTGCGCACACTATTTCTCTGTTCTCTAACAACGAGAGAGCGTAGACTGTTGAAGAAGCCTTTGACAAAGGTTTCGGTCCCTTTAACAACCTTCTCCGGTTGTGCATTGTAATATTATAGTAAGTAGCGCGCAAAAGTAACTTACTTTATACTTACTTTTTCACTATATTCTCATGAAATAGCAAAACAGTAACAAAAAAGTACGCAAAAAATAATGTAATTTTTCGAGCTACTTTATATAATATTTCAATGAAAACCGGAGTTTAACTTTTTTGGGATGCCTATTTAGCAGATTTTGAAAACGGTTTTGTAATCATATACCCACTTCTTTTCGTGTAGATCGGGAGATGTGAATAGCCGTCATTCCCTTATTAGTTATTGCATTTGTTGTACCGTGAAAATGGGTAAGGTTCATGATCCAAAGTGTTTTTTTCTGTGATTATACCTCGTCATTCTCACCAACTACCATTTTCATAGCTGTTTTCGTTAAGGAAAATACCAATACGGTAATTATAAAAGATCCTTCATATTCCGACTTTGAAGACTCACTAAACTGTGAAATATGTATGGAACAATTTGGTTAGTTGATCTTTATTCCTTATTCGATTTGTTGCCAATAGAACAAATTATATGCTGAAAATTAAGTTATAACAATATTCTTGTGCATTTTTTTATTGTTGTAAATTCAAGAATCAAATATTCGAATTCCCCACACTCTTCATTGTGGTCATACATTCTGCAAAGTTTGCATTGAAGCTGTAAAGAAAAACGATAGGTTCCATTTTATTCATTTACTATTATTTAAAGATGGAGTTTTTTTCGTAATAAGACTGTTCGGATAGAGTGATAGAGAGATTCATCACACGAATCAAAAGACATATTTATACGACTTTTAAGGCATGCGCAGAATGCTTATCGGATTTGCACACTTGACTCTCTCAATTTCACATTGTCCCTCACGTCAATTTCCGTACAATATATTGTGCGTATAAAATGTACTTGCATAAGAAAATTAGAGTTAAAGTAATGAAAGAATGGTTTTAAAGTAGGTTGTGTTAGAAAATAAACTAGAAAAAAAAATTACACCGTGCTCTAAAGAATGGAAGTCGCTCAAAGGCTAGATCTCGCCCCTCCTCTCGATTGTCTCTCCGCTGCCTCTCACCTAACCCGGCTGACCTTCGCCGCGCGCTATTTGATATATAAAAGAGATCGGCATAGTTTCTGAACTATGCAAAACAAGAAAGTCTCTTCTACAAATAAAACAAGTGATTTTTATACGCTCAATAAACAATACTCACCGTGTTAATCGTGGTGGGGATCAGTCACGCAAATTCAAGGGTCTCTTTTAATGTGAAGGCACACCCCGAACTAATTTTACTCTCCGCATTGGCAACGTTCTCTCGTAGACAAAGAAAGCTCGAGAGTGTGACCAGAGCGGTGAGTTTAAACTTGGAGTGTGCCCTTAAAAATAAAATTGTAACTCAAACTCAACCATGTTTTGGTACAAAAGTGATCAAGTAATTGCAGCGTATGCAACATCTATTCATTCTTCGAATATTTGATTTCACGTTTTTCTCTTTCAATGCATTCGTCCCATAGGTAAGAAATGATAAATATTATTATTGTTAACTGTTAAACAAATGTGTTATAGCTATCCTTGCCCCATTTGTCGAAGAGAGAATAAAACTACTGATGGACATTATTTCGTAATAAATCGACTTGCACTCAGTTAGTTTAAAGTGAGACAGGCGTAACTTAAAAAAAAAACTATGATGCAGAATTGGCTGAACAAAAACCGAATACCAAAGAAGAAAAGACCACTTGTTTTCACTGTAAAGAGGTATTTGTAGTTACTTTTCCTTATTTTTTTCTAATTTTCATTCTTTTCTTTGAATCAGTTCAGTAATGTATAATCAATCGAGATGAAATTTCAGAGCGTTCAAGCCTCTCAAATAAGAATTTGTACTGACTTAAATTGTATTGAGGTAATTGCATAATCTATTCGCATTCGCTTTATTTTCTTATTAAATTATGTGGATATTTTCGTTTTTATTTGTGTTATCGGAGTTTTTTTTTTCTTTTAATTTATATTTTTTGGCGTTTTTCAGTACAATAAGCCGATTCGTGTTTGTATTTTTTTATTTTTAATTATATAATAAAGATTTTTTGGCGGTTATTTAATGGATATGCTACTGGAATATTTTCTTATAATTTATATTGTCGAATTTTTCAGTACAATAAGCGGATTTGTGGTAGCTGTTCCTATGAAGATCCTCATATCGGTCATACAACAGTTCGATATATTCCGAAGGTTTGTCTTCTTATTTAAAGGGAGTGTGACCTCACTCAACAGTCTCTTCATTGCGTACACTATTTCTCTGCTCTCTAACAACGAGAGAGCGTAGAGTGTTGAAGAGACCATTGACAAAGGTATCAGCTCCTTTAAAAAATAAGAATATATATAAGAAGATATTTGCGGATGTAAAGATATGGAGAGAAAACAAACTATCCTACATTAATTAAATTAATTTATTGATTAGATTATAATTCAGGTTCGTATTGAATCACAAGAATATGTTAGAATTAAGAAAGAAGAAATGGAATCGAAAAAGGAAGAAATACTATCGAAATATCAAGTATTGATTGAATTACAAAAAGAACTTGAAAAGGTAAGACTATCACGGGTGCTTCCAATTAGTTGAACAATTAGTTGAATTGTATATTCTCAACTTTTTTCGATAGAAAACTTCTCTAAATCTCTAAAATCCCATACGCTCTTATGTGCTTTCGAACATTTGACACAAAGTAAGATCAAAAGTTGGCAAATTGAACTCAACGCATATTACTATACTTACTCGCATAATGCTAAAGAATTGTTCAGAAACTACCGGATATCCATCTCCGCGAACAAATTTCTGCCGCCGCTGATGTTATATTCACACAGGAGGTACTTTAGTGAAATAATTATTATATTTGAAAAAAAAACTGTTTTAGGAAGCTAATGAATTGAGATCTACGGTAAATGAGTTCAGTGACACATTTATTCAATCTGCGAATATCATCATAGAATCTATCGACACTGCAATTAGACTAATTCGAGTGAGTGAAATTGACACTTAACTTTTTATTGGCGAAAGTAGCAATTGCATCATTTTTGAAATTAAAATGAAGCAATATTTTCAGGAACAGTTATCCACATTTTGAGGCCAAGCATCTTGTAATATTTGATTATGTCATTTATTCTTTTTGAATACTTTTCTACATTCGCCCTTCTTTCATATTTTCATCATTGTTTCTTATGATTTTTATTTATTAATCGATCCGTTCCATTAATTACATTAAACATACCTATTTCTACCTGAACCTTAAATTTTTTAAATTTTGAATTTCACAAACTCTAAATAAACTGTAAATTCTAACTATACATGGAAAAATCGCTACCTCGATAATGTGTCGAATTCCTTTATTTATGTTATACGAAATATTTCGTACATTATTTTTTCTAACATATCCATCATGTTTCTCTATTTCGTTTCTTTCGTTGGAAAAGCTACCATTACTGAGGCTCAATGGGATTTAATAGTATGTAGAAATTCCGTTAAACCAAATTTTTACTAAGATTGGGTATTATAGAATTAAAACTATCCGAACAATTCAAATTCCGCTCTTTGCCGCGCAATACTCTGACTCCGCTCACTTTTTCGCACGATATTCCATTTTCGCTTAGTTTGTTGAATTTTATGTAATTCTCTCGTCATTTTATTAGGCTTTCAGCAAAATAAAATTACATGCACTTAAACAACGTTCGGAAAAACCTCTCGAAATTTGGCGAAAATTTTGGAGTGCGTTTTTCTCAACGGTGGAGAAGTTTACTAACAATCAGTTCGGCATTTGCGTGGTGTATGAAAAACATTTGTAATTCTATAATATCTGACCCACCGAACCAGGTTACGGTAGATTACTGTAGTTTACAATAGCTGAAAGTGATTTCGTACAAGTAGTGGCTGGGCGCTACTTCCTTTTATCCGCCGCCCCACCCCCTCTTGTCTAGGCCCCGCCCCCTTGGCCTGTCGTGGTCGACAGACCAAGGAAGAGGTCCTCCAGCCGGCACAAAGGCGCAGCGACTTCTCCAAAAGAATGGAGAAGTCCGGAGGAGGGTCGGGCTTGCGCATTGAAAGCCCTCCCCTATGAGTGTCAATCACTCCCAAAATTTCCCCCGAAGAGGAGAGTTCAACTCAGAGAGGAACTCGGAATGAATCTAGCCCCGCCCACAACGCCGCGCGTGAACGCTCTGATTGGTCGATGCCTCTACTCTGGTATTTTGCCACTTAAAGTCTACTTAAACTTTCCCACTTTAAGTAGACTTTAAGTAAACTTAAAGTGAGACGTAAGTCTACTTAAAGTGGTGTGGTATACTGTAATGCATTTCGTCAAATGTTCTTTCACTTAAAGTTTACTTAAAGTCTACTTAAAGTCTGTGACGTAGTTTAAGTAGACTTTAAGTGGCAAAATACCAGAGTACTCTTTGCTGTCTGTGTCTCTCATCTCTGCCATTATCACCAATCGATAGTATATTTCTATGATTTCAGTCGTTTTCTTCATCTCTTTTGTCGATTAATGACTGTATTGATTGAGTGATTAAGTTAAAGATAGAGTAAGACTAAACTATATGGAAATCTTATTCTAGGATCAAGTCAGCAGCATATTCCAGTAAAATGCATAGCAGATATTGACGGGGAAATTAACGGAGAACGTTAAATTCGAATATAGTGGGTTTTACTTGCCAGCGAGTTCGTCCGTTCTAGAGATTGAGAGAGGACACCGGACGAGGAGGACTCATATGTTAGAAGGGACATGATGAAATAGGATTGAGAAGACAACAGACACATCCTAGAGAACAGAAGAAGGGCCGGGATGAGCTAGGGTAGAGGAGTTAAACGTAGATACAGATAAAAGAGGGGGAGTCTGATTCTTCTAATTCAAAACATGTCTGCGTATGATTCTTCAGTCAGTAAGGTAGACTTGTTAGTCTACTTCAAGCTAGACGTAAGTCTACTTCACGTTTTGTATAAAATGTAATGCATTTAGTCATGTGCTCTTTCACTTGAAATTGACTTAAATTAAATTTTAAGTCAGCGACATATTATATGTTGAAATACCAGGGGAAAAGAGAGACGAGTGATCTTTGATGGATACGAGGCACACTCGGAATCATAGAAAATCACAAGATAATTCATGACAACTATTCCTGTATCATTAACTATTGTTATGAAGTTTAATTATCGTGTTTCTGAGCTTTCGCATATCATTTCATCATTATGATCACACACTCCCTTCCAGACAACCCGGCGAGACGAGAGAGTGTTGAAAGGTGAGAGGGTGCGCAGAGAGAGAGAGAGAGAGAGAGAGAGAGAGAGAGAGAGAGAGAGACTGCGAGGGGCGGAGCTTAAAGTGCAAGGGGCGGGGCGGCGGATATTCGGAAGTAGATCCAGTGGCTGTTCCGACAATTTTTAGTGAAATCTGACCCACCGCACTTGATCTGACCCACCGAACTGGGCTACGGTAGATTACTGTAGTTTACAATGGTCGTAAATGATTTCGCACAAGTAGTGGCTGTTCTGACAATTTTTAGTGAAATCTGACCCACCGAACTTGATCTGACCCACCGAACCGGGTTACGGTAGATTACTGTAGTTTACAATAGCTGAAAATGATTTCGTACAAGTAGTAGCTGTTCTGACAATTTTTAGTGAAATCTGACCCACCGAACTTGATCTGACCCACCGAACTGGGTTACGGTAGATTACTGTAGTTTGCAATAGTCGAAAATGATTTCGTATAAGTAGTGGCTGTTCTGACAATTTTTAGTGAAATCTGACCCACCGCACTTGATCTGACCCACCGAACCGGGTTACGGTATATTACTGTAGTTTACAATAGCTCATAATGATTTCGCAAAAGTAGTGGCTGTTCTGACAATTTTTAGTGAAATCTGACCCACCGAACTTGATCTGACCCCACTGAATTACGGTAGATTACGGTAGTGTTACTGATGCTGACTACAATGATACCCATCCCAAGTTTCTAGGACCTCTATGAGCCGAGTTATGCCGAAATGTCGGTTTCCGAATTATCTAGGCCCCGCCCCCTCCACTCTCATTGGTCCTCCAAGACTCCGCCCAGCGTGACATTCGGTACATTTTTGCAACTCAGGTGCACATGGTTCCCGATATGGTACCGACTTGTGACCGGTACCGTTCGAATATGCAGCCATAGTCATGACTACCCTGAACTTGAAACGAGTTTGCCACCAATCTGGGCCTGGAGAGGAGTTTTGAAAAACAGGTCTCCTAGTCCTCTGTTGTAAAAGGTCTCTCCTGAACCCAAATGGGCCAGTCTCTTCGAGACTGGCCTTAATCAATACTATTGCTGAAGGGGACAGATTTGACGTGAACAAAAAAAAAACTCTTTTCAGGTAAAATTATTTTCGTTCTACATCCTCTGACTTGCTGTTTCATTTGTTGGTGTATGATAAATTAATTTTTTCAACAACCTTAATTCGATAATGCATGATTTCAACATTTGCAATACATTTTCTTATAAAATGCATGTTATTATTATATAAAACAATCTTCCGATATTTTATTGCGAATATGGAGGAGGAGCCTCTATTTATTTATTGGTGTTGAGGGGGGTATTGAGGGGTAGCCGCGTAAGGAGCTGGAGGAGGAGGAGGATAGGCGGCCGGTGGAGGATACGCTCCATATGGCTGCTGCTGGACAACAACGGCATTAGGCTGAAAATGAAAATATCTTTGATTATTATTATGAGGCATTTTTATTTTTTTAAAATTAAAATAAGTGTTTACTTCTTAAAAGTCACTATTTTAAAAAGTTTGAAGCTTAAAGGGAGAGTAACCTTTGTCAATATACGCGTTTAACTCGTGGGGACTCTCACCACGACGTTGCCGTGGTGGTAATAATCGTCATATTAAATGACTTTTGCATACTCGAGTATGCAAAAGTTGTCAAATGTCTTCATATATTCACCCTCATTCAGTCTGATTTTGCATATCATCAAATATTTCCCTAAGATGATTGGTTAAAATTCCAAATACAGGAGATTTGCGCTTCGCGGTGAGAGTCTGTACAACATGAGGCGCCCTTTTCTATGAAATTTTAGTATTTGACAAAGGTTTCTCTCCCTATAGGAAGTAATAAACTAGGATCAAATATTCTTTTAAAAGAATAATGAGATTCTGACATCAGCGGCCGAATATTATTAGTATTGTTAGTATTATTATTATTGTTATTATTATTATAAAGATTCTGACTTCAGATGCCCTGACACAACACCGGATGCACAAGATTATCCCCACTATACCGCAGATGAGTGAGATAATTCCGCCAACGATAGCGGCAATTATCCCTCCTCGATAGGGACGATATTCTGAAATGAAATGAAAGACTTTTCCTGTGGTACGAGAGCGAAAAATTACAAATTCGAATTTTCCATGATAAATGTGATAAATATGTTTACATTTGGAAAAGATATAGAAGACCTGGCTGAAGCAGTGGGGACTTAATTATTTTCAAATTTCATGTTATATATTATTTTTGACATTCCTTTTCATAAAACACTTCACATTTAAAGTGTGGACAATGGTACGCATCTGACGTATTCCTCCTCAAACGCCCACATCTCATCGATTTGCCGTTGCGACGGGCTTCATTTAATATTTTCTGCTCATCTAACTGATATATCCGTCCCCCAATGCGGACAATTCAATGATTAACAATAGCATTATTACTATGATTATTCCAGTGGTGCATGGTAGCCGTAGCGCCGCATAACATCCAAAAACACGCTTTTTTCTCAATGAATAATTTCTAAATAATAAAGTTATTATAGCGATCGCTAAGCTAGTTGGAGGGCTACAATTCGCCATAGTACCTAAAACATTTTTTGATGACTGAACAGTTTTTTCCAAAATATTTATATTACCACGGCTTTTTGAAACACAAATTCCCGCGTAATTCGAATTTACAGCTCGAATTTTTAATATTTCCATTTTGCGGTCACCATAAGCATAGTACGAGATCCAATACATATGGGCTCCTTCCCTCACAACAATTCCTGAGCAGAGCGGAAGATGCGCTCAGGAATTGAGAAATCATTTTTGCGCAACCGCACGATTGCGGATCTCTACTCTATATCACCTACCGTAAGTGACTTCATAAGTGACGGATTGGGATGAGAAAGGAATGAGGAAGGAGAAAATAATGGCGAATGTACGAATCTGTAAATAATCAATCGACACGATTGCACGAATATGTCAACGTTTTATCCTGAATATTATAGTACATGTAAAAATAATTGTATCATGATCGGTGTGAATGGATCCGAACGGATCAGGCCGATCAAACGGGATTATGAGCGATTCCGCTATTTTCGTTATTTTTCTTTCTTTTTATTGTTTTTTTTCCATCGAATCTACTATATTAAAATGAATTAGGGCAAAGTATTGCCATTTAACAAAAATCATCATTTTCACGATGAATAAATTGCTCCAATGAACCAAAATTGGCTAATTTATTCAGCATATAATCGGAACAATTTATTCATTGGTAAGGCAATGATTTTTGTTAAAGGGACCGAAACCTTTGTCAACGGTCTCTTCATTGCGCACACTATTTCTCTGCTCACTAACAACGAGAGAGCGTCGAGCGTTGAAGAGATCGTTGAAAAAGGTTTCCGCCTTTTTACCTAATTTACTTTAATATAGATTCGATGGAAAGAAAAACAATGAAAAGAAAGAAAAATAACGAAATAGCCGAATCGCTCACAATCCGTTTGATCGGCCTGATCCGTTCACGGCGATCTGATTGAGCAATTATTAAACGTCGCCCATCTTGTAACTTATGAACGACAACTTTTCTGAAGATGGCGCTTTGGCCATCGCTAGATATTCAATAGATAGAATTGTATCACCAATTTTTGAAATTTAGCAGAATTCCCGAGATATGCGAAAAGGAAATTTAGCTAATAAGCCAATCGCTGTGCCGTTCAGATCCATTCACACCTTTCATGATACAATTATTTTTACATGTACGATACTGCAGTTGCTCAAAATCATCAGCTAATGATTATTAAATTATTTAATAAAATGTACAATACTAAATATGTATCCACAAAACTAGTTTAAATATAAATTTCTACACGTTTTTCCACATCTAGGCACTAAATATTATTGATATTCGAACAAAGAAAATACAAACCATAGAGGTCATGGTACGACAATGCAGACAGAATGACCGTTTATGATTGACTTCGGAGATGAAAATGAATGAAGAACACTGATAATAGTGATTGGATAATTGAAAAATTCTAATTGCTAGTGATAATGCAAATCTAATCGCTCTAATCCAATTTGGGAAAGTACATTGCATAACTCTTTTAAAAGTGTATGAAACCATTCGATAGAAAACAAAATTGATTTCCTCCTTTTTATTGATTGTTGTTAGACTGGCCTAACTGAGTGCGAAAACAACATTTTGTTTTTCGGAATTTGCATATCTATGAAATTTTTTGTGGGTCGCAAATACATAGTGTTGCGGACGCATTTTGTTGATGATAAGTAAGTCCTAATTTGAAATATGGACTCGCTATTTTGAATTTTTTTTTCACAATTTTCGTTGATTTTTGGCTTCATTTCATTTCATTTTCATTTACAACACATTTATCAAGAGGTCGCATAGACAAGGGCTCTGATGTGCATGGAATTCCAATTCTTGCACTTAGCTTCGCTTAGAAAGTTGCATCCAACAGTCTTCCATCTCGTGGGGGGTCTCCCTTTTCTTCTCCTGCATCGAGGAAACCATTCGATCACTGATCGGCTCCACTTCGGGCACTCATCATTAGCGAGTTTGTGCACCCAGAACCACTTCCTCTTCAGCGCCGTACGAACGAAATCCTGAACAAGAGTCAAGCCCTGCAACCGCTCATTAGAGACACGATCGAGCACAGTGCAGCCTACCATCCAACGCTCCATTTTTCTTTGAGCCACGGCTAATCGATTCATTTGTGCTTTATTCAGTGCCCAGCTCTCACAACCATATAATACCGCAGGTAATATACACCCATTGAACAGTCTGCGTTTATGTGCCATTGGGATAGCCTTATTAACCATGAATGCCCTATGTTTATGAAATGCCCCAAACCCCGCTTGAATCCGACGCCCAATTTCCCCATCCTCCTTTCCTGTTATGCTAATTGAAGCTCCCAAGTATACCACTTTTTCTACTAATTTGACAACCCTGCCTGCTACGCTAACTGTTCTAGGAATAGGCTTGGAAGTCATCCCTATTGTTTTATCCCCATTAAGTACCAGCCCAACCTTTCCCAGTTCCCTCTCATTTTTGGCTTAAAGTGCTCAAAAAGGATATTTTTTTTCAGATTTTTTAATGATTTAGTTGTTTTCCATGAAAGAACGAGTTTCAACGCTTTTAAAGTGCATAAAACCATCATTTTCGATCCATAATCGAACATTTTCGGGTATTTTCTACCTTAACATCTGAACTGCATTTTCTGCATTTTCGTGCATGTTCCAAGTTCTGAACACTGCATCAGTGGTTTTCAATAAACCTCACATCAATTCGATATAATATGAACGATGATTTCAACATTTTCGACACATAATTCTTATATTGTCCGTATAAAATGTATTTGCATAATTGTATTGCTACTGCTGCTAAACAGAGGAAGAACTATCGCCACTGTTTCCTCCGTTCCTTCCTCGCTCTCTCTCTGATCTACCTACTCTCTCACTGGTGCTCTCTCTCTAAACATAGAAATTCATTGTGGCAGTGGCTGGCTACTCACGTACCAAATAAACAAGTGTATTTTATACGGTCAATAAAATGCATGATATTATTATACAAAACAATCTTCCGATATTTTATTGCGAAAATGGAGGAAGCCTCTCTATTTATCTGTATTGATAGGGAGGGGTGGCCGCGTACGGGGGTGGATAGGCTGCCGGTGGAGGATACGCGGGATATGGCTGTTGGACGACAACGGCAGAAGGCTGAATAATAATAATAATAATAATAATAATAATAATAATAATAATAATATTTTGAAAACGAAAATATCTTTGATTATTGATTATGAGGCAGTTTTTAATTAAAATAAGTGTAGTTTTTTACTTCTTAAAAGTCACTAACTATATTTAAAAGTGTTATAAAATGTTAAAGTGTTAATTGTTAAAGTGTTAAGTGTTGAAAAGGGTGAGGCTTAAAGCTACACTCCAAGCCAATTTGAAACTCTCCGCTCTGGCCACACTCTTTCGCTTTCTTTGCCTGCGAGAGAGCATTGCCAATGCGAAGAGTAAAATTAGCTTGGGGTGTGCCTTTAAAGGAAGATGTAATCTTTGTCAATATATGCGTTTAACTCGTGGGGACACTCACCACGACGTTGCCGTGGTGGTAATAATCGTCATATTTAATGACTTTTGCATACTCGGGTACGCTAGGGAATTTTTATCACACTGTATTTGACAAAGGTTTCCCCCCTTTAAGAAATAAAAAAAAACTAAGATCAAATGTATTAAGATTCTGACTTCAGATGCCCTGACGCAGCACCAGATGCACCAGACTATCCCTACAATCGTTCCGATAAATGTGAGAATTCCAAAAACGATTAAGGCGATGAACCCTCCCGCCAAGGATCGATCTTCTGAAATGAAAGTGAGTTGTCCTGTGGTAGGAGAACGAACAATTGCAAATTCGAATTTTCCTTGACAAATATGTTAAAAATATGGACATTTGGACAAGGTCCCCTGGATGAAACGGCTATTTTAAAATTTCATGTTATATAATATTAATAGAACACATTGGCATGCTTTTTCATAATATACTTTAGCATTTAATGTTGACAAGGCATCTATCTAAATTATTCTCCTCAAACGCCCATATCTCATCGATTCGCCCTGGTTACGGGTTTCATTTATTATTTTTTTACTTATTTAACCGATATATCCGTCCCTCCAATGCGGCTTGATTCTTCAACTCACAAGGAACCTCTTTTACATTAATCTGGCGATGAGAGATGAGTTATACCTCATTTGAAAGCCTTCTTCTGTAGTAAGACTATGTACTTTAAAAATGCAACGGAGGTCTGTGCACGGACTTAAAATTGGAGAAGTGTCTAAAACGCAATGATGAGCGCAATGATGCACTAGTTCTCCGCGTTATCTCTGCGCGCTAGTGGTGTCACAAAGGTAAAGATGAGTAATTGTGGTATATCTGACGAACTTCGGTTAGGTTAGACGCGCGAAAGATGTTAAACAACAATTGGAAACTACTCCAAAAGTTTTTTCAATAATTTCTGTTCTTTTTCTCTACAGTAGTTCTCTACAGTTCAAGCACATCGTCGTCGGCTCTTGCAACTTATAATTGTAAATTCACTCGGAAAAGGATAACGAGGATCACTAGCTAGATGTACAACCACTAGAGCGCAGAGATAACGCGGAGAACTAGTGCATCATTACGCGCATTATAGCGTTTTAGACACTTCTCCAATTTTAAGTCCGTGAACAGACCTCCGTTGCATTTTTAAAGTACATAATAATAATAATAATAATAATAATAATTTATCGATTCTTGAACAAGAGAAAGTAACGATATTTTGTAAATAATAAATATTGAATAAAATAGGAAGAACGACTAGAATGCTGCAATATCTAGATCACAGCTTTGATACTATTACGAAAAACTGTGGGGTTTGGCGAATATACAATAGATGGTTCAAGAATATTCCATTTATTAACAACTCTATTAGACAAGAAGCATCTAAATCTACGACTGGAAATTCTATGAAAGAGTAGTTTTTGGGAGTGTCCACGGTTTCTGTGGAGTGAATTGGAGAAAAGGTAGTCTTAATCTACAGAAGAAGGGCTTTCAAATGAGGTATAACTCATCTCTCATCGCCAGATTAATGTCAAAGAGATTCCTTGTCAATCTATTTATTCGGTACCGTTTTTCTTTCTTTTCGTTTTTTTTCTATGGTTCTTTAAAAAAAATTGGAAAGCGGCAGTTTTTAAACATGAAAATACGTCTGGAAACACGAATACGTTTTTAAACGCATAAATAAATATGACTCTATATCACCTACCGTAAGTATATTCATATGAATATTGGGATGAGAAAGGAATGAGGAAGGAGAAAATAATGGCGAATGTACGAATCTGGAAATTATCAATCGACACGATTGCACGAATATTTCATCGTTTTACACTAAATATTACTGCAGTTGCTCAAAATCATCAGCTAATGATCATTAAATTATTTAATAAAATGTACAATACCACAAAACTAGTTTAAATATAGATTGATACAAAATAAATGTTGTTTATGGTTTTCCACATCTAGGCACTATACATTATGGATATTCGAACAAAGAAAATACAAACCATAGAGGTCATGGTACGACAATGCAGACAGACCGACCGTTTATGATAGACTTCGGATAAGAAAATGAATGAAGAACACTGATAAGAGTTATTGGATAATTGACGAATTCAAATTGCTAGTGATAATGTAAATCGGTGTAATTTACTTTGAAAAAATATTTGGTTGATGCAAAATCAATCAATCAATTTTACCATTTCAAGCAATAATTACAAGATGAGGATGGGACGAAAAGCATCATAGGGTGTATTCCACCAGTTACCAATTGCTCGGTTCAGGTCATCTCTCCAGCGTGCTCTAGGCTTTCCAGGCGGCCGAAAGTATCTTGCAACACGTTGCCCCTCGTATTTCTCTCATTATTTATTGTTGGGGACTCTACTCTCAATGGTCGTTCTTGCAGCACTATCTCTTCTAACTCTGCCGATTCTACTGCTCTGGTATTTCAAAACTTAAAGTCTACTTAAAATACGACACAGACTTTAAGTTTACTTTAAGTCTACTTCAAGTGAGTGACGTCACTTTTTCACTTTAAGCATACTTGCGTCTCACTTTAAGTAAACTTACATAGTGACGTCATACTTTAAGTAAACTTACGTTGTAAGTGATAGTGTAAGTACAATTCAAGTTTTGAAATACCAGAGTGGCTCGGTCATGCTATCACTGGTGATTAAATTTAATCCCCAGTGTTTCAATTTATTTTCAATTTAATCCTTTAAAGGTGATACATCTACGACAATGGTGAGCGTAGGCGCCAGTTGACGCAGATGAGGGATCTTTTCAATTGTTAATCAGGGGAACTGAATGTAATCCGTGGCCGTATGCAAGAACAACGGGAAAACCGTTTTCCGGGAAAATGTGACGTCATTAGCGTAGGCGGAGGATTTTTGGAAAACGCCTCCTCCTACGCTAATGACGTCACATTTTCCCGGAAAACGGTTCTTGCATACGGCCACAGGTTTTTAGGTTGCACAAGGAGTATTGCTGCTCTAGGAAGGAAGCTAATGTCCCTGCAGTGGAATCGTGTGCCTGGGCTGCTGAAATTGAGACCATTGTGAGTGATATTTATAAAAAAAATGCCTCCCAATTACAAGTTATTATCCGAACAGCCCCTAATATTCGAATATTTAAACGTCGATTGGATGCCCACCCCAATATCGTCGAATTATCACTTTCTCAATGAATCCGGAGAGCCGTCAATCATATCTTACCACCTATTGTTCTTTCAATTGCTGTTGCGCTTCGGGCGCAGATAAATTATTATTATTATAAGGTCGAAGGTAGTGAGGTTTCAGATTTGAGAACCTGTATTTCCCTCTAATACATTTCATGGCGGCTTTGATATATTTTTCCTCTCAACGCTTTTCAAGTGTATCTAAAATTAGCAGCTTATTCCTAAGAGAACCCTTAGGCATTGATTCTCATGTAGCACTGAAACACTAAACGTGGACAGTATCTCATTTTCGACTACACCTCTGGTATTTGCAAACTTGTAGTTTACTTACGTGACGTCACAGACTAGTAGTTTACTGCTAGTTTACTACAAGTGAAAGAACATTTGACGAAATGCATTACCGTATTATACACCACTTCTAGTAAACTTACGTTTAACTAGCCGTAAACTTGCAAATCTACGGCTAGTGGGAATGATAAGTAAACTACTAGTTTGAAAATACCAGAGACATAACTGCTTCGGTTGTTATTTGATAAAATATTAATTATGAAAAAAATGCACAGACTTTTGGGCACACAAATATTTGTTTCCAGGGGCCAATCTAGTCGAATAAATTGTGTTCGGATAATTTGATAGTTTGAAGGAAAAACAGAGACAAAATATGCTCAAAATACGTTCGAAATGTTATCACCAAACCATTGATTGCTTCGTTGGCTTATCAATGAAACTTTTCTGTTTATGGTCAAATTGTCGTTTTTGTCAGTTCTTATCACTATTTTTTTTCATCATTGCACTCGTATTCATTGAGAATTATGCCCAATCATTTCTTTCTTTCCTTTTACTTCAGTTTTTTCCTTTATTAATAAGTGTTTTTTTTTAATTTGAAATCAAAAATTGAAATAAAATTCTTATTAATTTGCTTTACTCCAATCATAATGCGTTCAATTTAGTTTATTGGTATTATGGATTTTAAGAAGCGTAAAGACTACTCGACAGACAAAGATGGATTCTTCTTCCAAATTTCTCACGGTAGGAAAGAAATTGTTTTAGGGGGAATGTGCAAATTATCCAAATTCAGATGAATTTGTTCATGTTCATTCTTCTGGCACTCCTAAGGTCATCACTTGGATGAAAGGGTTCGTCTTTGGTTTCTGCAATTCTATTAAAATTTTATTCTATTCGATTAAGTAAGAATCGAGTCCAACGACTATTTGAATTCGATGTCACATTCGGAATTATTGATAATGCGTTATTTCACCTAAAGGTTTACTTTCCTACTGGAACTCCATATAAAATAAAACTGCAGGACAATATAATTAAGAAAGCTCATTTGGCTGATGATAAGATGATAGTTATCACCGATTGTGTGAAGGTACATACGTGCGAACTTGGTTATTTCTCATGTGGTTTTGGAGGGGATCGAGCTAACTGAAATAACAAAGTATGATCATCTCTGTGCGCAATGAGTGCGTTGGTTAATCAACTCATCGAGTAAAGTGGCAAAAACCTGATGTTTACGAAATCATGATTAAAAGTGCAAAAATCGAGAAATTTGTAAAAAAAATTAACCAGGCTTTTAATGATACTGAACTAATGATACTTTAATGATGATTTTAATGATTTTAAGGACACAAAACTCAGCGGTTTTAGTGTTTTCTACACCAAAGGTAGCCCCTAAACAACAAAAATTGGTAGAAATCTGTTTGCATTACATGTTTTGCTTTTCTTTTTTTTAAAAATTTTCGGAAATGGATTAAAATAAACTAAATTCTGTTGCCGACATAAGTTTCGTATTTCGAATCCGTTTTTGAACACTTTTCATGGAAAAAAATTAAAATGAAAAGAACCAAAACAACTAGCCAATGAATTGTAGTTTCAGAATATGCCATATGTTTTCCCTAAAAAAATGGAAAAAAAAATTAAATAGACATTTTTTTGAGAAAAAAAGCACCCTGCGCGCATGAGCCAGGCATGACAAGCTGTAATTGCGACGGCCACACTTTTTTTCCGGCCAACAGGTCTATGTCAAACCTCTCCAAGAGCACGTGTTACATATTTGAAAATTTTTAGGAAAAGAAAAATTTGTATTATATATATTTTATTAGCCGACGCTAAACACAGTAAGGTGGCAGTTACTCACTACTAACTTTAGTGGCGTCGTGAATTCAATTTTTTCATAATCTTTTCGAGATATTTTGTAACACTTTTATTTAATTGCTGTCGCGCCTCGGGCGTAGATAAATTTTCAAATTTTTCTTTTTCTCTTTTTACATTTTTAAAATCTTTTTCTTATATTTGATTTTACAGATTGACACAAGATTTGTTACCAAGTATAATTTTTCTCACTATTTCGTTGGAAGAAATAACAATCGAAATGCTATATTCGCAATTCCGATCAACCAAGATTATCGATCGACGAATGGAATTAAATTTAATATCTCGATTGATAATGTACAAAAATTCTTCCAAGTCCATTGCCTAGGGTCTGTAATATTTATACTTTGTTGGCTTTTAATCGATTCTAAGTGTGAATTTGCAGAAACTTTTTATTCGGTATAAATATACTGACTGATTCTTCGTCCATCTGTCGACATCAATCTGATTCTAAACTATATTTGGTGAAAGGAGGACTACCTAAGGTAATTTTAAAGTCGCATCCCGAGCGAATTCTATTCTTCGCTCATTCAACGCTCTATCGCAGACAAAGAAACGAGAGAGCATTGCCAGAACGGAGAGTTTCATATTAGCTCACTTTAAAGCGACACCCCGAGCAAATTTGAATCTCTCTGCTCTGGCCACACTCTCTCGCTTTCTTTGTCTACGAGAGCATTGCCAGAGCGGAGAGTTTCATATTAGCTCGGGGTATCACTTTAACCGTTCGAGCTACATTATTATATTTTAATGATTACAGATTGTTGGTCGATCATTTGCATTCAACAATTGGATATTTTATATGACAAAAGAATCTGATTTAGTATCAGTCAATATGATTGATCTTTCATGGGAAATTACGAAGACAAAGTAAGCGAACATTATCACACTAAAATGAACTCTACGTTATGTCGTAATTTTTTCGCATAAACCAAGGAAGTTAGAGAATGTGAGCAGTATGGAGAGCCAAAATATAATTTGGGGTAAACGGCAATATCACGCATCTCGCCTAAGAATTGACCGATTCTACTACACACTTTTGAGTTGACCCCCACGTTTCTCCACTGTTTTCGATAGGCATTGGGTAGGACATCTCTAATCCAGAGTAGTAAGGATGGTAGATCACGCACCTCTCCAGGAGCTCACGTCAAAGTTCGTCGTTGAGGCTCCTTCCGATGCGATTTTCTCGGTTCACAGCAGAGCTATGAAAAAGTTTCCAACAGATGAAATGTGTATTTTCACGAGTACTTTCAGATAAAAATGTGAAAATTCAACTTTTTAATTTTTCGTTCCCTAAGAAATTGATCGCGTTCCATAGCCCCGGGAAAGATTTTTTTAAAGGCTCAATGGATAGAGCTCGTTCACAGCTTTCATTTAAGCTCTTGGGAGACGATTTTCATGGGATTTTGAGTGAACTACGTCCAAAAAACTGCATTTGAATGCTGGTAGATCACTAATAGTCGCTTTGATCTACTCGAAATTGCCGGCACCTTGACAGGATTGTCCTGTAACATACGGGAGAATGGACTGAGGATCATTTTGACGTCGAGTCGCTCGCTCATGTTCGTTTTGCTCTCGCTGCAGCCAAACCAGCGAAAGGAGTCCCTTCTGATTGTTCCTGGTATTGATTGACCGATGAATACTGTATATATGAGAGAATGTTCCAGTTCGAGCCAGTGAATGAGCATCCAAGATGGCTACGTCGAATGGGCTAAATTCAGTCCAACGAAAATTCGCTCTGGAATTCTTCGAGAAACATAAATCACTTGGCCAGAGAGCCAAATAACTATAACTTGAATATATCTTCAGTATTCATCGGTCAATCAATACCAGGAACAATCAGAAGGGACTAATTTCGGTGGTTTGGCTGCAGCAAGAACAAAACGAGCTTGGGTGAGCGACTCGACGTCAAAATGATCCTCAGCCCATTCTCTCGTATGTTACAGGACAATCCTGTCAAGGTGCCGGCAATTTCGAGTAGATCAAAGCGACTATTAGTGATCTACCAGCATTCAAATGCAGTTTTTTGGACGTAATTCAGCCAAATCCCCATGAAAATTGTCTCCCAAGAGCTTAAATGAAAGCTGTGAAAGAGCTCTATCGATTGAGACTATAAAAAAATCTTTCCCGGGACTATGGAACGAGATCAATTTCTTTGTGTGCGAAAAATTAAAAAGTTGAATTTTCACATTTTTATCTGAAAGTACTCGAGAAAATACACATTTCATCTGTTGGAAACTTTTTCATAGCTCTACTGTGGGCCGAGAAAATCGCATCGGAAGGAGCCTCAACGACGAACTTTGACGTGAGCTCCTGGAGAGGTGAGTGATCTACCATCCTTACTACTCTGGATTAGAGATGTCCTACCCAATGCCCATCGAAAACAGTGGAGAAAAGTGGGTGTCAACTCAAAAGTGTGTAATAAATCTGTTGATTTCGGTCAATTCTTAGGCGAGATGCGTGATATGATGTCCGCCTATCTTTGCCAAGCGACAATCGATTTGCTGTGTTTCATAGCATAGATAAAGTTCAAGATTTTTAGCTTTCTCTGATTGGCTATAATCCAATTTAAATTCAGCACTTTGCGCCGATCTTTGTGCGTAAAGTGCTGATAAGATAACTTTGCGGTTGACCGTAAGAAGATTTTCAATGTCTTTTATGTTGTATAATTTAAGATTGGACGGTATTGGACAAGTACAAGTGAACTTTAATGGTCTCTCGTTGGAAATGAAAAAGGCAAGGTAAGTGGAAATTAGCGCCCTATATTGATGATTGAAATGAAAATGATGATAAATTATGTTAATGATGAAAATGAAAATGAGTTTTTGAAACTGCCCGTTCTGGATCGCGGTCATACGAGATTTTGTACATTGTTTCATTCAAGATTGGACGAGATGTCGAGAATTGTTGGAATTAATGAGAAAGGAATTATGAATATACAGACGTCATATGTAAAAGCTAATCTTCGTCTATTTTCTGCTCAACTACACGAGAAGTATCTTGTAAGTTTATAAGTTTACATAAATAAACGCTATTCTCTTCTCTATTTATTTGTCTTTGTAAACTGCAAAAAAAGTTTGTTTTTTTCTTTAAATATTACCATAGTTTAGGTTAAAACCAATAGAATTCCTTCCGAGATCCTAATAGTTGATCCGAGTAAGAAGAAAAAAGAAGAACTGGAAAAGAAAATAGAAGAACTTGTGAGGGAAAATGAAGAATTGAAAAGGATGAAGGAAAAAATAGCAGGGAAGAGTGCAGAGGAATTAGAGAGCCCAGAAATGAAGATTATGAAGGAAGGACGTATTGAGGAAAAAGAAATGCTATTGAAAGAGAAAGAAGAACTCTTCGAGAGAAATGCCACATTGGAATTGGAGCATAAAGCATTGCAGCAGAAGTACAAAAAGCTGCTGATCAGAGTGAGATAATGCTCTGGTATTTCCAAACTAGTAGTTTACTTACGTTACGTCACAGACTAGCAGTTTACTGTTAGTTTACTACAAGTGAAAGGACATTCGACGAAATGCATTACAGCACTTGCACTAAACTTACATTTAACTATCCGTGTACTTGCAAGTCTACGGCTAGTGAGAATGATAAGTAAACTACTAGTTTGAAAATACCAGAGTGCAACAACAAAAATCGATAAATGTTGATCTATTTTCAGATTGGAAATTGGGATAGCGATCACAATACGAATAAATAATTGGTCCGCTATATTGTATCGTTGACTGCTCTATATATATTACTTCTTTTCCCATATATGATACGTTTCCATGTTGTTTAACAATATTTTATGTGAGTTTGATAAACTTATAGTGATCTCAGAGCATCTAAGTTTGTCGTTTCGTTTGTTCTCTAGTTTAACACTATCTGTATAGCACGGGTCTCCTGTAAAAGTGTATGAAAATTAGAACCTTTTTCGACAGAAAAAAATTGATCTCCTTATTGATCTCTTTATTGATTGTTGTTAGACTGGCCTAACTGAGTGCGAAAAAAACATTTTCAAATTTTGTTTTTCGGAATTTGCATATCTATGCAATTTGATTCCAGTAAACTTCAGATGAGTGTAACTCGCTTCGTTTTTGTGCTACCGTGTTCATTTTTTTTCGATCGGTTGCTATTCACCTCGTTTACAAATAACTCAATTGAGGATATGGTCGGAAATGTTGTTTTTCATATGTTATTGCATGAAAACTGTTTTTCAGCATACAAAATGAGATCTTTCTCGAAAATTTTCTCTAAAGGATAAGAGTTTTATTGCAGATTCGGATTCCCCGTCCATAAATTGAGGTATCCTGATATATCTTTTAACCCAACTCTGTCCCCCCAATAGTGGTACTGTATATCGTCCTGGACTTAGTGTAATTTTCTCTCAAATCACATTTTTGGCTGTAAATCAGCTCAAACTTATGCTAATTTTCTTATTAGCATATTTAAACCCTGTATCTCGACCAGCCTTACAAAATTGTCGTAGTGGTTCGAATTCTCAACAATGATTTTTGAGTTATAAATCGAAAACTGATTTTATTAACGGTTTTTCGCCCTCTGGCTTGATGCAACTTAAAAACTCCAGCGTTTTCGTTTTGTTTTCAAATATAATGATGTTTTATTTTCAATTCAATTTAAACCATCGATTCATCCTGTGAGAGAGAAGAGAACATTCGAGGCTGCGTTTTGCGAAGGTTCGATGGAAAAGAATGGATAACTGTTTGAGTCAAGAATTACTCAAACAGTTTCTTCGACGTTAACGATCAATAAACAAATACCAATAAACGATAAATAGGAACAGTGACAGTCATCAATCAATTTTTCGCACAAAAACTATTTATTAAAATGTGAATCAAAGTCTAGTGTCGACGCACGCCACGAGCACAATTGAACTCGGGATAATAGTTTTTCGATTGATTCCAAGTAGATCATTCAATAAGAATTGTCGTACAGAAGGGATGAAGATGATCATGAGCCAAAAAGGAAGAGCATCATAAAGAACACAAAGAAGAATAAGAGTTGAACCGATGTGGGCGCTATCGTTTCGAGTCATCACCTGACAAAAATAATTTTTGAAAAGTTTTTCCTTGGCATTTTTAGATAAAAAAATCTGATTTATAGAGAACTTTTTTGATTCTTGGAATTCTTTTGTGCGACCATATCGAATGTCATAACGAAAAAAACCGTTCAAAATGAAAAAAAAAAACATGAATAAAAAGAAGCGCTAGGAAAAGCATATTGATAATATGCAATTTTGAGAAGCAAAGCCTATGATCAATCTACTAAACAGAGTTATAATTTGTTAATGCTTCGCAGATCAAACCAACGAAACTCTATCTCATTTCCATTTCATTATTGATGTATAAATAAATAAATAAATAACTTTTTACCGCAGCCAGAACAAGAAGTATCTCGACTAGGGCATTGATCACAGTCGTGGTTACGATACCTAGTATATTGATCCACAATAAGCATTATAATATTGATTATATATATAAACAAAATTTATATAGCATTTATTTTACATTATTTTTTTATTTTCTATTGTTTCACGCACTGAATATACATAGGAGTACGTGCAAAGTTACGCCTTTTGCCCGATTGTGTATATCCGAATCGATATGTCAACCTAGTATGAATTAATTATCCGCTTTTACGGATTTTCCGGTCGCAGTTAAGCCGAAATAAACAACTTCATTGTTTTCATGAGAAAACTCATAATATGAACATAATTTGTTACCAACCTTTTTCAGCATTTGCGACTTTAGATTTGATCGATAGCGCATCTTCACTTCTTCGTAAACTCATCAACTTAAACGCAAGAACGCAGTTGATTAGGAGATTTATTAACATCGAAGAAGAATGAACAATGATGTAGGGAGAAAGAAACACCTGTAACCTGAAGTGTTTTAACGGACATAAACAACAATTGTTTACTCCTTCATTTCGTTTTCACCATGCGTTTTGAAACGGAATGAGAAGTACTTTGTATAATTTTTTTACATTTATTAAAATATTTAATCGCTAACAATATCCGCGTTGGACATTGATGGCGTGAAACCGAGAGATACTTCGTTCTTTTTGATTTCTTCCAGTTTGTAGTCACCCCAAAACATGGGCACTATCAACCAAGGAGTTGAAAATGTAACGAATATAGAAACGTGAAAGAGTTTCCGCTCGTTCTGGAAATAAGAGAGTGAAAATTATGATTAAAGCTACACCCCAAGCTAATCTATCCGTCCTGGCTATTTTCTCTCGCTTTCTTTGTCTACGAGAGAGCGTTGCCTATGAGGAGAGTAAAATTAGCTTGTGGTTTGCCTTTAATTGTCATTATCAAAATGACCTTTTGTTGAATACTCTGCTTGACCATTGCGACAAGTCGATTTACAGAGATGAAGAGTGCCGATTGGATTTGGATCGCAATTATCATGAGGAATATGATAAATATGATGTTCATTAATGAATGAGCGATGAGAAATCGAATCAGAGGATCCAGAGCAGTGAATATTCCCAGATTTACAGCGAGTAGGTAGAAAATAAAGGTAAGAGCACTCTTAAAAGTTTTCAATCAATGTTTCGCTTATTTATTTAGTGTTTATCCCGCAATGATTTCATACCGCACTGCGGGCCCGCAATGCATAGCGCGTTATAGCCATCTCTAGTTGCAGCATTTAAAATTAACACGTTTATTATCCCTTATTGTTTGAAAATAGAGTGAATCTGTGATAGTTGTTTTTCTGAGACCGGTAAGCATGAAGCAACACTCGCGTGTCATCATCACTGCCAATTACCTCAAAATTGAAAAAAAAAATCAACCTTCCAAAACATACAGCAAATCCATTGATGGAAATGAGTCTGTAGACATGGCTTTCTTTAAAGACTCTTGCCCGCATCAATTTACAATAGACCAACAACGACGGTGGAAAAGATATGATCGCGATTCCTATGGAAATCCAAAAGAATATGCGAAAAGGAGCGGTTTCCAAATCGTCCTGAACTGGTAAATGATTAAAGAGGCAGAAGAATAGCCCGTATAGCTGTGGTTAGTGTTCAGCGCTTATAACTGCGCCATGTGTGCTCAAGGTAGCAATTTTCTATTTATTTATTTTTCAGATTTAAAAAAAAATCGCGCGTTCTCAGGTGCAACAACGTACTTTCAGCCCGGATTCGTCCATGATTTTTGAGAAAATTGTTTTGTATTCAGGGAGATGTGATCTGTAGTTCTTCCTGACCCATCTATAAAGTTTCTCGAATTCGTCGCCAGCTTTCCAAATCCGAAATCGGCTATATGCGACGAACACCCATCTCCCCTCTTCATTTTGCCAGTAATATTTTTTATGAATATACATATATTTGGAATAAACAATTAAATAAATAAATATTGAATAAATAAATAAGTAGTTCGACATGGACAGTTTAGTCACAACCCGAGGGACCACTTCTTTAATTAGAAAAGATTGCCTACCGCTGTAACCGTCATCTGTGAAGGGAACTTGTAAAAGATATATCCGTCGAAAAAAGAACGACATTTTGTTATGTTTTGTAACGCGTAAAATGACAGGGTTCCGTGGCTTTTAAGAGTGTGTTTGCTGATTTCTTCATCAGTAGTGAAAGAACGACATAACTACTGTTTTTAGATGATTTCAATACCGCCATTATACGGCGTAATTATAGGAAAAAGCTATTATAAGATCAGTTCACTAGATAATGATATGTTTCAAGATCTGTGAAATATTCCCTACAAATCCAAGCGCTCCGCCGTCTTCTGCAAGGCCATTGCAGTTTTCCACAGGTCTCGTGAAGAATAACACATGAATCATGGTTCGATAGAAATAGTGGGAAACCGAAATCGGCTATCGCAGTCGGAAAGTCGGAATTAGAATTACCACACCTCTTTGTGCACGCGCGAATTCAAATTTCGTTTCTAAATTTTCGACTTTCCGGGTACTTTTTTAACGGGTGGAAAGTTTTCGATTTTATTTGAATTGGAATGGTCCATTTTGAGGGGTTAAAATTCCAACTCTTTGGAGATTTGGAGAGCCGCAGGAGTTCGGAATCTTAGAATCTTATCAAACTTCGAATATGATAGTTTTGACCATTCTGCTAATGGCGACACATTTCTCATAGAGCTTTTATGTTTTCTCGAAAAAATCGAGGATGACATCGACCTTTGTCATTTCGAATTTTAACACACACCCCGAGATAATTTTAGTCTCCGCTCTGGCAACGCTCTCTCGTATACAACGAAAGCGAGAGAGCATTGACAGAGCGGAGAGTTTAAAATTAGCTCGGGGCTTGCTAGATCTTCGTGGGTTGCTTCATTAATATATTATTATATTTCTGGATTCTCCTACCACTCACTATTAAAACAGATTAAAGTGTAGATGCTCGGATGCTGTTCAAGAACATCAATAGCGGATCATAAGATGAAAGAAGAAGAATTGAAGAAAGAAGATCCACTCTTATGATACTTCAGATTCAGTGGAAACACTGATTAGTTAATCTTGATAAAGTGTATTACTGTTGCTGTTACTACGACTCTATTGTCTAAATTTGTCTGCGATAGTGTGTGGCACGAGCGGAGGGTCAAATTAGCTTGGAATGTTCTTTTAGTAAGTCTAATTTTAGCATTTAAACTTTAAAGCATGAAGGCTTTGTGGAAAGAAAGGCAATGTCGGACGAGGACGAGGAAGCGAACGTCCAGCTACTTTGGACATGTTCCGTAAAATTTGCGGAATTTAAAAGATGAATGCTTCAATAACAGCAATCGAGGGTCGAAACCCCACGGGACGCCTATAAGCACTGACTATTAACCACTGACCTAATCGGGCTACGTTCTCAGACTATCGAATCTTGTAGATAACAGAAAATAGCATCGTTAGTCCCACGTTCTTCGTGATAGTAGTGCACACCAAATCTCCTGGTTCTCTTTCCTATATTATAAGCCAAAAATGCACTGACAATGAGTACTGAAAGATAAATTTCTAGTTTGGTCTGAGTATCCGCTATTCAATCAGAGAAAAGTGTGTCCTATTCAAAAAATTTTGCTCTTCCACAAGGTATATGAAACGGGTATATTGTTTCGATTTCGACATTTCATAAGTAAGTTTGAATTAACTATATGATCGAAAGTAAGACAATAACAGGGATCTCCTGTAAAAGTGTATGAAGCCATTGCACAGAAAAAATAATTTTCCTCCTTTTTATTGATAGTTGTTAGATTGGCCTAACTGAGTGCGAAAACAATGTTTTAAAATTTTGTTTTTTTGTAATTTGCATAATTATGCAATTTTTTTACCGCCAACTTCAAATGAGTGTATTATAGAATTACAAAAGTTTTGCATACATCGCGCAAATGCCGAATATAGTAAACTTCTCCACCGTTGAGAAAAACGCACTCCAAAATTTTCGTCTAATTTCGGGAGGTTTTCCGAACGTTTTGTAAACGCATATAATTTTATTTTTGCTGAAAGCCCAATTAAATGACGAGAAGACGCCATAAAAATCGATGAAATAAGAGAAAATGGTATGTCGCGCGAAGAAGTGGGCGGAGTCTGAGTATTGCGCGGCAAATAGCGGAATTTGTATTGTTCGGACAGTTTTAATTCTGTAATAACTCGCTTCATTTTTGAGCAACCGTGTAAAACTTTTTTTCAATCGATTGCAAATGACCTCGTCTACAAATAACTCAACTAAGGATAACGTCGGAAATGCTGTTCTTCATGTGTTATTGCATGAAAACTGTTTTTTCGTGTACAAAATGCGATGTTTCTCGAAAATTTTCTCTTAAGGATAAGAGTTTTATTGCTGATTCGGATTCCTCGTCCTCAAATTGGGGTATCCTGATATATCTTTTCCAACTCTGTCCGCCCAATAGTGCTACTGTATATCGTCCTGGACACGCAATTTTCTATCAAATCACATTTTTGGCTGTAAATCTGCTCAACCTTATGCTAATTTTCTTATTAGCATATTTAAACCCTGTAACTCGACCAACCTGAAAAAATTGTCCTAGTGGTTCGAATTCTTAACAACAACCATTTTTGAGATATGAATCGAAAACTGATTTTATTAACGAACCTTTCTGAATTAATGCAACTTAAAAACACCAGCTTTTTCGTTATTTTGGAAGAATTATGATGTTTTCTTTTTCAGTTCATTTTAAACCATCGATTGGATGTGGATGTGGCCGAGGATGAGAGAGTGATAACTTCGGATGCAATCTATGATATGATCTACAGTGATTTCTCAGAGTTTTTCGAAGGTTCCATGGATATTCTTAATTCAAACAGTTTCTTCAAGCTTAACGATCAATAAACTAATATCAATAAACAATTTTCTCTCAAATCACCTTTTTCGTTGTAAATCAACTCAAACTTATCCTAATGTACTATTTAGTATATTTAAACCCTGTATCTCGACCACCCTGTCAAAATTGACTTAGTGGTTCGAATTCTGAACAACAGCCATTTTTGAGATATGAATCGAAAACTGATTTTATTAACGATTCTTTGATTCTTTCATGGAAGATCTTTATTTATTCTTCAATGTGACTTTCACTGTTTCCATTTATCGTTTATTGATATTAGTTTATTGATCGTTAAGGTTGAAGAAACTGTTTGAATTAAGAATATCCATGGAACCTTAGAAAAACTCTGAGAAATCACTGTAGATCATATCATAGATTGCATCCGAAGTTATCATTCTCTCATCCTCGGCCACATCCACATCCAATCGATGGTTTAAAGTGAATTGAAAAAGAAATCATCATAATTCTTCCAAAATAACGAAAAATCTGGTATTTTTAAGTTGCATTAATTCAGAAAGGTGAACATTCGTTAATAAAATCAGTTTTCGATTCATATCTCAAAAATGGTTGTTGTTGAGAATTCGAACCACTAGGACAATTTTTTCAGGTTGGTCGAGTTACAGGGCTTAAATAAGCTAATAAGAAAATTAGCATAAGGTTGAGCAAATTCACAGCCAAAAATGTGATTTGATAGAAAATTGCGTGTCCAGGACGATATACAGTAGCACTATTGGGCGGACAGAGTTGGGTCAAAAGATATATCAGGATACCCCAATTTGAGGACGGGGAATCCGAATCAGCAATAAAACTCTTATCGTTTAGAGAAAATTTTCGAGGAACATCGCATTTTGTACACGAAAAAACAGTTTTCATGCAATAACACATGAAGAACAACATTTCCGACCTTATCCTTACAAGGGAATGACCAACCATCCCCGTCGAGTTATGACTAGTGACATATACCATTCGAATCACCATGTGATTCTGATACTACATCGTTAATGACTGGACTCAAACGTTTATGATCTTCGAGAAAATCGATATTGAAGTTCGGCCAAATTCGTGTGGTTTTCTACACAACGCATGCGGATGGGTTGGTGAACTCTACTATCTTCTTCCCAAACATCGGCTCGTGTAGTGTAGTGGATAAGATGCATGCGTTTAATTTTGACTGTCAAGGGTTCGACCCCCCTTGCCGCACTTTTCTTTTGCTGATTTTGTTGCTGTAGAAAGTTTGAAATGTTTTGCTGTGATTATAGAAAAAAAAGAACACACTCAACACGTTTGAACAACAAAATGAGTGAAGTAAGGAAAATACAGTTTTCACATCTGTGTAATGAATGAACAGGAAGAACAATGACATCAAGACTTTGGAAGACAGTCCAAGAAGAAATGGAAGCACTTACCGTACTCGCATGATCTTTGATCTTTGAACTCTCATTGCTGTTTTTCAGGTCATTCATTGCATGACATCGACCTCGGGTGAGGGAGAGGGAGAAGGAGATTTTAAAAAATGCCATAAACAAAAAGATCAAAGTTCAATTTTCCTTGAGGAGTGTTTTTCCATCAAGAAAACTTGCTGAATGTGCTCTTTTTTCTAGCTTTCATAATCACAGCAAAACATTTCAAACTTTCTACAGCAACCAAATCAGCAAAAGAAAAGTGCGGCAAGGGGGGGTCGAACCCTTGACAGTCAAAAGTAAACGCAGGCATCTTATCCACTACACTACACGAGTCGATGTTTGGGAAGAAGATAGTAGAGTTCACCAACCCATCCGCATGCGTTGTGTAGAAAACCTCACGAATTTGGCCGAATTTCAACATCGATTTTCTCGAAGATCATAAACGTTTGAGTCCAGTCATTAAAGATGTAGTATCAGAATCACATGGTGATTCGAATTGTATATGTCACTAGTCATAACTCGACGGGGATGGTTGGTCATTCCCTTGTTAGTTGAGTTATTTGTAGACGAGGTCATTTGCAGTCGATTGAAAAAAAGTTTTACACGGTTGCTCAAAAATGAAGCGAGTTACACTCATTTGAAGTTGGCGGTAAAAAAATTGCATAATTATGCAAATTACGAAAAACAAAATTTCAAAATATTGTTTTCGCACTCAGTTAGGCCAGTCTAACAACTATCAATAAAAAGGAGGAAAATTTTTTATTTTTTTTCTGTGCAAAAAAGGTTCTTATTTTCATACACTTTTACAGGAGATCCGTGATAAATCATCAATGTTCATATTAACATCGATTTAAAAAGCTTTTGATGAAACTCAACAGATTTTGTTCAAAACTGGACTATATATAATACTTTTTACTGCTTTTAGCCTAGTAGCTATGTAAGAATACAATATTATGCAAATATGTATTGTATATATTGGCATTCCTTGATTGAAATAAAGTGAGATCCAACTGATTAATCGAGTATATACACATTGTATTCGGGAGTACACTCGAGAGAAAGTCCTTCAAAAATTAGTACACCCACAGAAGAATTCCTTATCTATGACGGAATGAATTTCTGGCAAAGAATATTCTTAAGTATAATTCTAGAAAAACGATTTTAAAAAATCTGGGGTCCGTCCAATCTGTCAAAAAAGATGCGAATAAAGTTGCGAACAAAGTTCGCAACTTTGTTCGCATCTTTTTCTCTAAATCTCTCGAAATACACGCTCTCTAATTCTCTCTAACAAAAGTTGCGAAGAAAGTTGCGACCAAAAGATCGCAACAAAGTTGCGAACTTTGTTGCGAGGTCGGTTAGAGCAGGCGAGAGAGTGTGCATTTGAAGAGGAGCAGAAAAAGTAAACGGAGCTTTACATAAAGTTGCGAAGAAAGTTGAATTTACAAAAGTGATAGTTTGATGATTAAATTGCTATTACTCAACTCTCGATGAAAGTGTGTTCAATGCTTTATATATATTTTTTGTGAAAACACTTTTCATTTACACGAAAACTGCACAAGAAATCGTGTACATTCTCAGTCACACTCGTCCGAATCTTCGAGAATGCGCGGAGCACGCGCTGCGGACGAGCAGTGGAGGGGCGGGGTCACTTCTGCACAAGCGTGCGCGATCTCTCCCTCGCGAGCGCGCGACTTTACCAGTTCACTCTTCTTTCACCCTTTTTCGCGTTTGCATCGCATTTCTCAGTAACAGATTGAATTCAAGTTATGGTCGCGCGTTTCCTTCTACTTTCCCATCGTCCAACCAACCCTCGACGAAGTTGTGCTAAATGTTACTCTTGATTTTGTGCCTCAACTTAATGTTCGCGAAGTTTATTCATGCAAGTCTTTCATTCAGACGAATAGGCGATATCAGGCGAAGAAGGAGGCTTCAATTATGATGTCACGACACGCTCTACCCCATACTCACGAATGCCCCTGCGGAACAAGCGCCGAATATTACTGCCGCGACGTCGCTGCCCAAAGTGAACGCTCTCAAGCACTTACCGAAACTGCTCCTGGGAACGGCTAAGGTATTAAATCTTTATATTGTTATTATTCATTTATGTTTTTGATCGGAATTATGTGCCTGTGTAATTCGTGTTTTATGATGAACTTGATTATGTCTTCGTTGAATCATTGCCGAACCTGCTCTTCGTCAATTTTTCTGTTCATTCATATTCCACTCATGCCCATTTTCAACAACTTCAATGAACTTTCTCATCTTGTGTCCCATGAAACGGGTGATATCCCTTTATCTCTATGCAAGCTCCAATCCCGAACCTTCTGCCACTAGTTCTCACCCGGTTGTAAGTATATAAGAATAGCGCAGCTGTGATAAAAATGCGGGCATATCATTTCTCTTTCGTAGTACTAATAACTTATTGATTAGTGATCACTTTTAAGCCAACTGCTCGATTCAATACTGGGATTGTCGACAGAACACAATCTTCGACATCGGTCGCACTTTTACGATGTCAGCTACGACATAAACGCCTCTCCGATTGATAGGGCAGATGGTCTATGAGTAGAGATTGAGGAAATGAATGGATATTGACTGATTGATTGATTGGTCTTCATGCAGCGACAATTCCTACCTGCTGAGTTGAAAGCCAAGGTACAACCTAATTCTCATGTTATTCGTCTTACTTTTCCTCTATTTAAAAGTCCCGAAAAAGAAATAGAGGGCTGTACGCTATTTTGCATGATAATTATAACATATTTAATTTAATTTAATTCAAGCTGACAGCTCCCGCAGCTGTATAATATGACTTGTTGATTGTAAAAGCTAATTGTTAAACATTGAGCGTGCTTTTGCAGCGTGAATCCGATTCGGTGTCCATGATCATTACGGTGTTGAACTCAATGATGATGCGGCCAGTGGTGAACGCGTCGCCGATGCTGTGCCTTTGGCACTGAACACTGCCATCTCCGACGTCAATACGATTGTCGCCAGCTGTGCCGTCGCCAATTGCTAGACCGACGGTGAGAAAAGGATTTAGTGCTATACTAATACATTTACGAAAGTAAACGTGCTTAGTTAAGACATATTTATCCCTTTTGCCTATCATCCATTGTCATTTTCTCATTAAATTTATCTTTCATCTACCTATATTCGTTAAATTTTGTATGCTTACAGACCGTAAAGAAGCATCGGTGGAGAATCCTCGGCGACGGCGCTGCAGTACGAGGCACGACGAGGCGGCAGACGCGTCAGCAGAAACGGAGGATGAGAAGGAGCAAGCGAGTTGACAGTGACGGGTTGGTCATTATTAATCTTTATTTAGTTGAAACATTTAAAAAATATTCTTATTAGTGTCGACAAAAACAATATTGACGTTAATATCCCTGCGGTTGTTAGGTTGTTTCACCCCGTGAATATGCGTTTCGGAACTGGTACAATAGTATTGAAAAGGATCTTTGATCGATATATCTAGATAATTTCAGGGTTAATTAATATTAACTATTGCTGACACATGTGGGCAAGCTGGGGGAAAGGCTTTGCGCATGACTGCCCATTTTGATTAGTTTGAGAAGTTTTGATTGCTCATGATTACAGTACCTTGGAGACGGTCCCAAGATGGTTCGTGAGCTGTTCCGTGTCGCCGAAGAGCACTCCCCGGTACGATACAGTAACAACCGTATTCTCGATGTTTTACAGTTTACAGTTTAATGACCTTTATCAAGCACAGAACCATTGGGGAGGGAATGGTTGCCACTAAACGACAGATTAGTCTGGGCGTGCTGAGCCAGCACGCGTGGGCGTGGCGGGCGTATTCTCGATGATCAATCGATAATACTCTAATTTTTGCAATTACAGCCCATTGACGAGATTGACGCCGTCGGAACGAAGAGGTACGATAACTAGTTGACCCACTCTGGCGGTGGGCGTGAGATCCAGCGTACCATGCTCGAATTGCTCAACCAACTGATTGTGAACTGTTTCGACTCTCATGGGGATGTCAAGGTACTGTAGCACCATCGATTGGATCGATAACTAATTTTGTTCTATATTCTTGCTAAAGTAATTTTGTTAAAATTGTTCAGGCCCTGATGACAGCTAACCGCATGGAGTAGGTCGACCCCCGCCCTGATCGGTCGTATCGATCGTAAGATTGACTGTGCGCTTTTGGAGATATCAAAGGATCAAAGAGAGCGAGATTTTCATCTGTCCATACTGGAAATCTTTGCCCTCATCCTCAAAGAACATGTTTGTTTTATGTATTTATTATTATTTATTTATCCATTAGTTATAGTTAAATGATCATTATTGAATGAGCAAAATAGGAGTATCACAGTTTCGCTGTTTGTGAGATTTCTATGAATTTTGAGGACTAACGGGACTTTGTCTTCCATTTGACACAGAGTGGAGAGACCAAATAGTACGGGGTGTGCCTTTAACATTGCTCAAGGAACATGTTGCTTTCATGTTTCACTTGATCTTTTTGGCGTTTCCTTGATAAGTGAATGAATTTTGTCCCATACGATTATGTCACGATTAGATGGGTTACGGACCGTAACTTACGGTCATACGTATGCACCACTGCCGCTAGCGGCAATACACCCCCGATTTTTGGCACCCGACCGATTTTCCAAAAAAAACACTCAAAATGATGTATAAATGCTCCAGTTTTTGCTTCCGACCCTCTGATTTTTGCGTCTGACCCTCCGATTTTCATCTACAGCGGCAAAGCCCGCCCACGTATGGTTACGGTAGTCCCTTACAGTAGTCTCGACATGGTGAAAAGGGGATGGGTTACGGTAGTCCCTAACAGTAGTCTGGACATGGTGAAAAGGGGATGGGTTACGGTAGTCCCTTACAGTAGTCTGGACATGGTGAAAAGATGATGGGTTACGGTAGTCCTTTACAGTAGTCTGGACATGGTGAAAGGCTGAACATACAAATATGCGTAGGGTTAGCGCGTCTTGCTAGTTTTTTTATTATTTGGTAATATTTGGATTGCTTTCAGTTGATAGTTTGGCTGATTTGTCTATTCCCTGAAACATAGATGGGCGCCGACATGGGAGTGCCCCCTGTAAAATTAGGGCTTTTCGAAAATTTGTGAAATACCCCCTGTAAAAATAACGTTTACGTGAAATTTTTGAAAAAAAGTGAAGGCCCACTGTAAAATATCCATTTTTCGTTCGGATACCCCCTGTAGAATCGAGCTCCAGGTACCCCGCCCATGTATGCCCTGAAACATGATTGTCGCAGGTGACGAAGAGAAGAAGATCCGCAAGAGACGGGCACAGAAGAAGAAACAGAATGGAGAGGAGGAGGAACGAGCGATTATTGGTGAGAGATTATTATTATCATTTATTTATTTATTTATTTATTGTTTGTTATAAATGAATTGTTTATAATGTGCAAAAAATTTAATTTTAGACGAAGATGCAGCAGAGCGTGAGCGACTTCGCGAAGTACGGTGGCCTGGACTCGATGAAGGACGTGACCGCGGAGGATTTGTGGGACAAGGTCGAGCAGGGAGTACGGTAGGGAGAGCGATATTGATTATTGATTTATTTCATACATTTTCGCCCCACCCACAATCTGTTGTTTTTGCGAATTATAAACTGACCCGAAATTTGAACAAAACTGACCCGATCTACATCTCAAGTACTCAAAACTGACCCGGCATGGGGTGATTCTTACTAATCTCGATCTCCCGCATATTCCTAGATGGGTTTCGAGTCTCAAAACTGACCGCATCGACAAAAGTGCTCACTCACAATGTGGGTGCTCGAAAATGTATGATTTATTTGTGATTTAGTATCTTGTAGATCAATAGTATGTGAGTCTTGTTATGCTCAACGCGTTTAAATGCGCACACCGTGCTAGTTTGAAACTCTGCTCTCCGATAATGCTCTTTCGCTCTCGTTTTCTCTAGAGAGCGCTGCCAGATCGTAGTGCAAAATTAGCTCGGAGTCTCGGGTTTAACAAACCCAGATGATTAGACTTTGTCTCGATACGTCTACCACTAGATGAATCAATTTACTTTATATACATCGCGTTTAACCTTAGTAAGACTCGCATATCGATTTTTTTATCGATTGATTGAAATTTTTCGATTTGCAGTCTCATTCTCGTGGGCGATGACGAGGAGACGTGAGTCCGATCAACGTCCTGCTAGATGTGGACGATGAGACGCTTCAGTGAGTGGAATTTGTAGCCTGTAGTTTGTTCTCCGAATATGCAAACACGAATCTGAATCTCTGAAACGAAATACATTCCCACTTTGTGTTATATTCTCTGTGTTCTTACTATTGTAATCATACATTGCCATACCCTTGCAGTGCGAGGATTGACCCACTATATAAGGCCATTTTAGGGCACTTTATAAAAAAATAAGCTAAAAATGACGATTTTTAAGCGAAAATAACGAATTTTGTGAACAACCCACCCTATTTCGAGAATTGACCCACTATATAAAAATAAACGGCGAGGATACCGAAAATGTATGATTGTAAAAGATGATGCCGAGGTTGAAGATAAAAAATAATCAATCTTTTTAAAATTGTAATTGTACAGGTGATGCTCGCAGTTCAGCGTCCACTGCGCTCCTCCCGACTGTTGGATGTTATCGGGCTATTCCACGTGGCACACACGCTATGGCCAATGGAAGGCATCTTTGGAAGGTATAATATATTTAGAATATATTGATTGATTGCCTGATTATCGATTTATTGTTAGATCTCCTCTCGTGTTTCATGTCGGACATGCAAGACGACGATGAGCTCAACTATATCAAGGCGATCATGGTGACGAATCTGCGAGAGGTATGCATACTACTCTAGTTGGGGGCGGAGTGTGCTAAACAGCAGAAGTTTTGGTAAACAACGGAAATTCTGTTTTGTACAGGTGGCTGAGGAGTTGGCAGCGGTCGAGGATAAGCTGGCATGGCCAGGGAGTGGAGAAGGAGGCTTCATTGGTGGAGAGGAAGAGGAGTACAATAGCGAGGATGAGGATTACGATAGGTATGCAACATGGCTGGGATGGCCGCATTTTCCCGATTTTTGAAATTATTTTTCCTGGTACAGTACAATACAATTAGCGTTTATTGTTATCGATTACTGTAGTACTTCTTAGTGGATCAAAAAATTTCGGCGCCCTCGCAGAATTTTTTTATATTATGGGTCGATTTTCGAAATATGGTGTGTCGATTTAGAAAAATCGTTATTTTTCGCATTAAAAAATTATCGTTATATTGTGGATCAATTCTGGAAAATGAGTCGTATATCGATCCTCGCAGTATGAGGGTATGAAAATGTATGTTAGTGATTTTAAACTAATGCCTTTATACCACACCCCGTTCTTTCAGACCAAATTCGTACCGCGCACAAGATGTATCAGGATGAGGCACTGTAGACGAGGACCGAACGGTTGGTATACTTTATATCGGTATACGGTAGTCGATTGAGTGGATATACGGTAGTAGATTGAGTGGGTATACTGTAGTAGATTGAATGGGTATACGGTATTGAGTATATTGAAGGATTATGTGACAGTTGCAAGATCACATTTTGACTGCCTGAAACATGAGAACGGCTGGTGAACGGTCTTTTTGCAGTATTCTTTGTTTGTTTGTTTGAATGCATATGCAGAGCGCGATAAAGAGACAGTCGGATGGTCGTTGTGTGTAATGAACTTGTTGATTTGGCGTTTTACGGTTTTTTTTAGAAATATTGCGATTTTAATTTATTGTCATGGTTTTACAGGGCATGAACACGGGCCGCAACGAGGACGCCGTGTGGAGGAACTCATATATCAATTATCGATTGATTAATTCGCACTCGAGGATGACGTCACGCTTCATAAGCTGCGACCGGACGCCCATTTTCCCATTCGTCAATCGATCAATAATTGTATATTGATCGACTACCCACCGTAATCTCACTCACTCCTCGTTATTCATTTGTTCTTTCACTCAATTATTGCTTTCTACATAACATTTTTCTCTCTCTCATCTATTATATTTGTACTTGTAGTGCTTGTCATTGTCTCGTTTTCATACTTTTGGTTCGATTTATTACTTTGTTCATACAGTAATTTTAAAGGAATGTTTTGTGTTGGCATGAAATATCTATAAATCCCGAAAAAAAACACTACAAATAACGTAGAATCATCAACCATAAGATCTCGGTAACGGTAGTTTGCAATACGTCACAATCATTTCCGAGCAAACAGTATAACTCTTACGATGTTTTCTCAATTTGTCCTAGCGCGATAAGTCTGACCCACCGAACCGGTTACGGTAGGATACGGTAGTTTGAGAGACGTCGCAATTTTATTCGACCAAATAGTGCTTATTCCGACAATATTTACTCAATCTGACCCAGCGCAGTTAATCTGACCCAAAGGACTGGGTTACTGTAGGATACGGTAGGTAGATTATGGTAGAATATGGTGTGTTGACTTATGAGTTAACGGTAGTTGGTAGTACCGGCGGAGCTCCGCCCACCGTCCGTTAGTTTAGTTCTACACCAAACCCGTCTGGGGTTTGCCGAACTCTTTATTACAAGTATATAAGCCCATTTGCCCAGAGAGGAGTAAGAGAACTTGCGACGAAAGCTCGCTGGAAAGTTCGCAACTTTCCTCGCATCATTCTATGGAAAGATGCGAACTTTCTTATGAACTTTCGTGTCGAAAGTGACAGATTGGACGGACCCCTGGACGAAAACTGAAATAACAAACATTAACACTCTGAAAGATCAAAGATCAATACTTTTTCGCCCATCTTTTTTTGGGTGTACTAATTATTTAAGGACTTTCTCTTTGATGCCCCACCGAATTTCGCCTTGCTTAATTTTTTAAAGGGCAGGAAAATGAGAGAAGGCTTGTTCAACTGGGAAAGTGATCTTCGGCTTGAGTGCCCGTTGTTCAAATGGGAAAGTGCATATTATTTAGAATTTTTTCCTCATTCGTTTAGTTTAAGACACGCTAGGTTTCGTAAAAATTTGTCATGTCATGAATTGCTTTCATCTTATCAGAGTGAAAGTTACTTTTGTACTTAGGGCACTGTGGAATCAACAATATATTACAGTTTGATATGAATTTTAGTACACATTATTCAGAATTTTTTGTTCTTTCACGTGGTATATGACACGATAGGTTTCGTTACAACTTTGACGTGTCACGAATTATTTAATACCAAAAATGCATAGAGCAATGAAAGATAATTTTGTTCTTCGGCTGGAGTAGCCGTTGTTCAACTGGGAAAGTTCAGAATTTTTGCTCTTTTGAGTAGTATATGACAACCTAGGGTTCGCTGAAAATTTCTCATGTCATGAATTGTTTTATCTTATCAGAGTGAAAGTTACTTTTATACTTAGGGCATTGTGGAATCAACACAAGATTACAGTTTGACATGAACTGAAGTGTAGATTATTCAGAATTTTTTGCTCTTTCGTTTGGTCTATGACACGCTGGGTTTAGCAGAAAATTTTTCATGTCAGGTATTGCTTTGGTCTTATCAGAGTGAAAGCTACTTTTATACTTAGGGCATTGTGGAATCAACAATAGATTACAGTTTGATATGAATTGAAGTGCACATTATTCAGAATTTTTTGTTCTTTCACGTGGTATTTGACACGATAGGTTTCGTTACAACTTTGATACGCATAACAAGCTTCAAACATATCAATTGGAAGATTGTTGGTAGCCATCTCCACTTTATTCGCAAAAAATATTAAACGTAACAATTAACAGGTCTTGTGTACTCTGGAGTAATGATGTATCCTTGAAATCAGCATAACGAGATCTTTGAAATGATATATAATTCTCATGGAAAATTTTAATTTTAAGGTTTTGTTATAGAATCTAATGACAAATTGGAAGATTGTTAGTTGCCATCTCCACTCTATTCCCAAAAAATGTTAAACGTAACAATTAACAGGTCTTATCTACTGTGGAGTACACTTTTTTTCTGTTTGCGGGGAATTGTTTCGAATATGACCGTAAAGCTTGATTTTGGCACGTTGCCAAGAAAAAGACTCATTGTCTATGTCTCACCTGATGCAGCACCATCTTAATGTAACTTGTTCACTTACAAAAGTAAATGCTCTGTCCAACCATTATGAGCTTAGGAACCTTATCGGATAAGGTCTCTTAAGGGCTAAGTTAAGGCCGTTAGGTTCTATGGCGTAGACACTACGAGAGAGTGTGCAAAAGTGAGAGAGCACGGAGAGAGAGAGTCCATTCCTTTCTCTCTACAGGAAAGGAAAGAAGAAGAAGAAGAGGAGAGAGAATGGGATGAGGATGGGGGGGGGGGAACGGGGACTTACTTGTCCTAAAATAATTCAAAATGAAAAATTGTCCAAATTTAATCACATTTTAGATTCAGGCTGTGGTGATGCATTATTCGACACTCAACAAGTTTCATGCAAATTGGACAGTTGGACGTGCCCTTGCCACATTTTCAGCCTGAATGACGGCAGTTAGCGCAGGATCAGCCACACAACGGGAATTCGTGAAATGATTTTTGATGTTTGTAGTTTCATCTTCGATCATAAGCCTAATCTTTCTCCATCTTATCCATAACGTTTAAGAAGATCGGAGATCAGCGATCAAATTATATAGATCAAAGAACAAATGAAGGAGATCAAAGAACAATATGCGAAGATTAGAGATCAAAGATTTACAAAAGATCAAAGATCAAGTCCTCCAGTTCAATGATCACTCTTTGTAGATTCGGCCAATATACCGTTAAAAGATGGGCTTTCGCATTTCAATTAATATTCGTGATGACTTTTCAATCGATGGAAGATGCAGATGGAAATGAAGAGATGATGGAGTGGGTGGAGCGAGGAGATATTGTTGGTAGCCATCTCTACACGATTGTGCGTATAAAATGTACATTATTCAGAATGTTTTGCTCTTTCGAGAAGTATATGACAACCTAGGGTTCGCTGAAAATTTCTCATGTCATGAATTGTTTTATCTTATCAGAGTAAAAGTTCCTTTTGTACTTAGGGCATTGTGGAATCAACAATAGATTACAGTTTGATATGAATTGAAGTGCACATTATTCAGAATTTTTTGTTCTTTCACGTGGTATTTGACACGATAGGTTTCGTTACAACTTTGACGCGTCACGAATTGTTTAATACCAAAAAGGCATAGAGCAATAACATAACATAACATAACATAAAAAAATAGCAGGGGTCGCATAGTTGCGCTGATCAGGCGTTAGGTTGACCAGACTCCACCAATGTTGTCCTATTCTCTTCGTGATCTCGTTCCTCCATCTCTCCAGCGGTCTTCCTTGTCCTCTGTTGAGTATTCGATCATACGTTCGCTGAACGTTCATAGAGCAAAGTAAGATAATTTTGTTCTTCGGCTGGAGTAGCCGTTGTTCAGCTGGGAAAGTTCAGACTTTTTTGCTCTTTTGAGTAGTATATGACAACCTAGGGTTCGCTGAAAATTTCTCATGTCATGAATTGTTTTGATCTTATCATATCATTTTATCATTACAAATTTGACGTGTCACGAATTGTTAGTTTTCAGTTTAGCTCTTGTCAGACCTTTCCATCTATGCATTTATGAGCACGGATAATTTGTGTAATTGTGACATTGGAATATATTCGAATCGTCCATGGATTGAAACACATGCGTATCCCCATTATCGATCCAAATAATCCAATTTAAAAAAATATATATATATACATTATCTTTAGTGTCGTCGAAGACGAGTGCGCTAAAGGTTGTTACAGCCCATTTTGTCAAAGTGAACAGGTAACATCAATTTATTACTACCGTATAAATCCAACTCACCACCCATTCTTCCTGTTATATCTTTTGTCTAATCACGATGTTATCTTTCTTATGAGAGAAAGGGAGAGTAAAGAGGAAGAACCAGGATATTTAGTGAGAGATACTATCACGAAAAAAGTGTGGCCGACAGTGTGGCATTCTCACACGGGTAAAAAGTGTACTCCATAGTACACAAGACCTTCGAAGTGTTATATTTAACATGTTTGAGCAATTTTTAACACAAAAAGTACTAAATATAACACTGCACAGGTCTCAATATACTTTCTGTTCTGTACTGATTCGAGAGGCTGGCAAAGTAGTAGATATCGTTTGACGTGGGATCGATTCCAGTGCCCAATTCTGTCCAGTTGCAATTCTCTATACCTTTATCCATCAAATTCAAAAAAATCGCTCTTTCCCTGGTGCAGCAATAAACTTTCGTCTCGGATTACTGAATTGGAGTTGAATTATCACTGGCCTATCAGTGATCACCCGCAGGACTTTACGTACCTTGAATAACGGGTTGCACCTTTACCTTTATAGTATCTTCGATTACGGTATCCTGGTTCATCTATAGTTTCAGAGAAAAATATTTTTGTATTCGAGGAGATGCGATCTATCGTTGTGTCTGGCCAGTTTAGTCGCGAAAAAAACTCGAGTGTCGAGGTCATCAGGGGAGGAATAAGGGAAGAAATATCTCGTTATTCCTCTCAATAAGGAACGTCCCAAATACTAAGAATATGTCTCTACCTCAAATACTAACAATTGTTGCTGAAAAGATATGATATTAGTATCGTGTAGACTCAAATCTTTGATCTTTGATCTCTTGTTATCTCGCCGTCTTGCTCCATTCATCACCGAGCTCCTTTCCATACTGCTATCACCACCTGCTTTACCCACTCTCAAACCCCCTTTACAGAGAGCGATATTGAATCATTTCAGTCTTATTACTACTGGTACCGTTTCGCTTTGTATTATAATATTATCACGTCGTCTATAAATTAATTTTAAATTTAAATGAATGAGGTTTATACCCACGGATTCTCTCTACACAAACATACAGAGATTCTTTCATTGAATTCGTATCCAAAGGAAGAAGGAGCAAAATGCGATTGGGGGCGACACGTACAATACAGGGCAAGAGACGAGAAACTAACATATTTGATAAGTACAAAAATCATTTGCATAAATTCAAAACTCGAAAGAGCCGACAATCCAACTGTCCTTACTAGGTATGGTATAAAGAACTGATAAAATGAGAACAAAAGGTGCTTAGGAAAACATTTTGTGATCGGATATGAATAATATTGGAGAGATAAATCATTTTTGCAAGAGGCCAGGAATCGGGGACAACGGTTCCTTAAGGGGCCGTATGCATGAACGTTGACAAACCGTTTATCTGACGTCACAAGCGTTGGTAAACTGCCTCCGAATACGCTTATGTCGGAAAATCGTTTGTCAATGTTCACGCATTCGTCCTCAAAGCACAAGGCTCTTCTCTATCTATGGAAGGGAAGAGAGAAATAGTGTGTGAAATGAAGAGACCGTTGAGTGGGAGACCACTAAATCTAATGAGAACAGATGAATAATAACTATTTGCAAATGAGAGATAATGAATAGGCAAAGTATGCAAATAGTTATCATCCAATCGGTTGTTATTCATCAGTTCTCATTCGACCTAGTGCCGTTGATTGATCGGTTCCGCTCCCTTCAAAAAGTCTCGGTGGATAATCTCAAATTCGAGTTTTGTACGGGGGGACTACAATTGGATAGGGAATGAAGGTATGGACATATTGATGAATAAAGCATGGTACTATCATAGGAATTTGCAAGATCTATATTCAAGTATGGTTAAAATGGTCAGATCAGTAATCAATAATCAATAAATAAATAAAATGATGCATAAATAAATACTGCGTAGGCGTGGTAAGTATCTAGGGAACAAAGTTGAGCGGGTTTTTATGAATTACTTAAATTACTATTTTATAAATACCAATGGAATAAATAAATAGGTAATTTCGTCAGATCGAAAATGGTGACACTTTCAGTGAAGGGTTTACAAAGTAATAAAGTTACGATTTACATAAATAATAATAATACAGTAATCTTAGAGGTAATACGTCCGAGTAGGGGCGGAAATGTGTTTAAATACTTTCAAGATATGCTCACACAATCAATACTATTGTCTCTCGTTTAGAGAAAGCCATTCAGATATGTAAAGTAAGTGCATGTTGGTAAGTACGGACTATATGGACTTAGGAAGACTTAAGGATTAAGGTCTTAAGGTTTAAGGATCAAGGCTAGGGTCGCTCAGGTTCACTTAAGTACTTTCATGCACTTTCCACGTATGGCCCAGTGGAATTGTTGAAGATCCGTTTTCGTCCATACTTCCGTCTCGGTTGGTGAACCGTTCACCCGTTCAGTGATTCTGAAATTGTAAATTATTTTTAAAAATTTAAATTTAAAAAAATTCCTCATTTTAAGATAAAACTGTAAATATCTTTTTTTTAAACAATAGCTGCATCGTCTCTCGAAAAGTTCAAAGAAAATGAAAAAAGTTAAATAACACTTTTTGTGGAACATTTGCAGTTAATCTTTATCAAGATTGATTAATTGTAAGCAGTGTTTTTACTGTATCTGGCAGGGTTACCCAGCATTTCACGAGCCGTCATGCTGTGACAGAGAAAAAGTTCAGCGAGAAAGCGAGAGTACACAAAAGTGAGAGAGAGCGCATACGGTTAAAGTACACAATGGTGTGCCATAACGTAATTTCTGGCATCCAGCCTAGTTTTCACTGACAGCTCTCGATGTGAATTCCAAGTACCGTAATACCATTTGAATACTGTACCTCATATCCTTTCCTAGATCCGACAGAGACACTATCTTTCCTCGTCCTCCGCTCTTCTCCGCTGTTCGATTACTCTCGAAAGCCACTTCGGCCTACAATTTAAATAAATCAATACATAAATAATATTATTATGTTTACTTGCTCCAAAATGTGTTCTTTTCATTTGAAAACTGACCAAAACGGAGTGAAATATGCATTTTGACTGGACTCTCAAAAAAATTCAAGATACAATTTCAAAAATCAATAAATTTAAACTGAAAACTAGCGTACCTCCCCTCTTCTCTTATGGTAGCTCATGGTGAGATCCAGATCCACAGCCATCTTCATGAGAAGACTAATACAAGATGGATCGATGAGAGCGAATGAGGGAGTGGAGGGAGTCGGAGTAGGAGTGGTCGAGGGTGGAGCTTGGTTTGAGGAAGATCTGAACGAAGGGGCGGAGTTGATCTTTGATCTTTCAGAAGCAAGCCCCAAGCTAAGTTGAAACTCTGGCAATACACTCTCGCTTTGTTTGTCTACGAGAGAGCGTTGCCAGAGCGGAGAGTACAATTAGCTTGGGGTTTTGCTTTGATCTTTGTTTAGTGCTAAGCCGTTAACAAACAGGAGCTGGATCAACTAGTCATTTCTTATCAATACATATCAAGTAGTTATAAAAAGTGAATAAAACAATGATAAAAGTCACGTACACATTAGCCAGGGCACTCATGTACAGTAGTGGATTGGCGGCCATCATAATGGAATTGAGTTGAGTGGGTGAGAATGGATTGGTTGATGAGGGAGGAGGTGGAGAATGAGCAGAGGGAGGATCAGAGGTTGATGGGGATGATGATGAACGAGTGTCGCCCGATGAGGTTAACTGAATTAATTTTATTCAATTTATTTAAAATTACAATTAATTCAGCTCATGCCATATTTTCTCGAAATCAACCCTGCACCCCATTGTCACCGAGCCAAACCCAAATTCGCTTATTTATGCCAGATGGAAATCCGTCTCCACCTTTGCTAGTAATGTGTTTGATTATATATTAGGTAGAATAAGTAAATAAATCGAGAACGATACTGCTACACTTGTCCTGGTAATAGTTTATCCCATATACGTGAAACATATTTCATTCTCATTCGGGAGTTTAGCTTGTATTAATCCATATACTGCCCCCACCAAACCCGTCTAGGGTACGCCGCAGCCCTTCATGGCTAGTGCTCATTTTGATGTATCTGGTGTTGCTGTTGCGTGACTGCGTGTGTGTGTGCATACTGCATTTAGCACCAAGAGAATGAATTATCGGAGGCACAAATATGAAATGATCGTTTTACTGCATTTTGACATGAATAACAGATGACAGATGGACTAAATTTACGTAAAAATTGCCATTCAGTTGTTGCTGAAATTGACAGAAGTCAGACTTCCAATTTACAGTTTGTCTCTTCTTTATTGTTTTGAATAAGTACATATACGATGATACATCTTCTCGTTTTTGATCCGTTTTAGAGAAGATAAATATATTATTATTATTATTAAATGTAATTATCAATTTTCCGATTACTAGAAATTCCCAATCAATGCCTGTGCACTTAATATATTTCTAATTTACGCAAGTGGACTAATCAATCAATATTCTACCGCACCTCATTGGTCGTGTCCATCAACTGTGGTTCGTCCTCCTGATCAGTTGGCGATGTGAAACGAGCTGTGATATTGATCACCTGAATACGATAGTATTGATATGGTTGATTGGAGGTCACAGTAATCTATTTTATTATTAAGACAAGTATTATGAAAAAAAAACGCGTGCTTTGAGTTGATTTGAAACGGTATTCCGAGAAAACAACTGTTGTAATATTTCCTGTAGTAAGCCCACTCTGTTCACATTTTCGCAAATTTACAGTATACTTGCAAAATTTGACGAAATGCATTACAGTACACTTTTTTTACAGTTTTGAAATCATAGCAGGCTTCTTCGCGCTCAAGTGGTTAGCTACAAGCAGTTATGTTTTGTGTGCAGGAACTATGCCACAGTATTTTAACTAGGGTATGCGGTAGATCAGAAAGAATATCGATTACCTCATCCATTCGTGGGATAGAGTCAAGGAAGTTGAAAGCGCCTCCGATCATCTAAATTCAACAAATAATAAAAATACATAAAGAATTTATTCAACAAAACATGCTTATTCTCAAGTTTAAAAAAATGAATTTAATTAATTGTATGTTTAAAACATTATTTAATTTTAACATTATTGCTCACACTGCATTTGTACCTTTTAATTATCATTAATTTATTTTTTTTATTTTTTTTTATAAGAAGGAGCCAACGCACTGATGCTAAATTAGTTCCCACAACTAAATGTTATTATTGAAACATATTCCACAACGCTATGACAAAAAAAATCACTGCAACCCTTCTCTGGACTCTCCTCGTTTCCCATACTATTTCTTCACTCCCTCTCTCTATCATTTACATTTTACATTATCATTTTTCCCGAAAACATGTAAATATTATTGTTCTTTTATTGACATATTTAAATAAATAAATAAAATAAATAACAAACCTCATTGAGATTGATACTGCCGCCTTCACCCCCTTGATGACCCTGATTTTGATGGAGGATGCCGCCCGCACGAACACGCTTCACGTACGGTTGCGTGGGCGTCTGACAAAGACATGTTCAAAGAACCATTGAAATATCGATTTTTCTGTTATTGATTTTTCCAATCATAGAGTTGTGAACAATGAACCAACGTTCTTTTACTAACGTCATTGCATGATATTCGATTTAGAGGGAGAATTCATTGTCAAAAAATCGATTTCAGATAGAATTATTTATATTTGCCTCGCAATAATCAATAACTTCCTATGCCGTACTACCATCACCCTACCGTACCTGTACCGTACTACCGTACCTGAGCGAGTTTCTCGGAGAATCTCTGGAAAATGCCATCGTGCGTGTGGTTCTTCTTCAGATGTGTGCGGAGGTTGTTGGGACTCCTATCGTCGCCGCTCCAGTCACAATGTAGACATAACACTGAAGACGAGCCGTCTGAAGTGCCATCTTTAAATTAATCGGTTATTATTATTATTATTATTATTATTATTATTATTATTATTATTATTATTTATTTTAGTCTAATGTGTATTGTTATTTTTTCACGATGTAATATTTATTGTGAAACCCGGAAGCTTCGGGATCTTAAGCGGTGGTAAGACCTCAACAAGAGAAAGACGAGGAAGGACGTGTTGTTTTTCGTTTTTCTCATTCGCGGTAGGGTTTGTTAAATAAGAAAAGAATTTAAGCGCAGGGCACGTGGAGTCGCAAAACACATCGGGACACGGAAAGGGAACAAAATCGTCAAACTATGTAAGAAATTCAAACGAAAATAATATTATATAAATGTTCCAATATTATATTATTTTTAAAATAATATCAGTTAATAATATTAATAGATGCACAAGAATAAGTATGTATGCTCTTTAAACGTAAATTTAAAAAAAAATAGTTTTCCTAATAATGTGCCCTATGGTGTCTCGGCCGCTTATATAAATGATAACATCAGCCCCAAGCCAGCGCTCTTTTATTACACTAATTAGCAATAATTAAATCGACTATAGTGACTGATTTATCGACCCCATTAATATATTGAACATTCCATCGAAAGGGAACGGACCATTATTTCCGCGCGCCAAGGTCATAATGCTCATATTGCACAGAAATATAATGAGCAAATAAAGATCAAAGATCAAACAATGCAATAGATAGATCAAAGACTAAAGATCAAAGATCATATAAAACCAAAAAGAATGAAGAAAAAGGGCACTCGGCGCAACTCTTTTGGCCATTTTCCCATCAAAAGTGCAATTACGCGCGTGGAACCGGCAGCAGCTTCATCAAAATGCAAACATGTTTTGTTCGCCCAAAATGCGTCCCTGAGGATTACTCATACTTTGAAAGTTCAAAGATCAAAGATAATACATTCAAATTTAACAGTGCAAATACCATTAAATGAGTGCATGAACCACGTGAATTGTTTGCCTGTTTTGCCAAACTACCACGGATAAGTCCCAGAAATAAGAGTCAAGTTTCAAAGAACAAAGATCAAACTCACTTTCTCCTTTGAGATCGCGGAAGAACTCCCAAACGGGATGGGATTTCTTGCGGCCAGCGTTCCTGATCCAGGGCGAGCTGTTAGCACCGCCTGATGACGACGAAGTGTAGGGTGGCAGTAGTGGTGAGGATGAGGTGGATGAGGAGGTCAGGGCGGAGATCAGAGTCGGATGGGAGGGCAGTGGCGGAGACTGCTCAGAGTCCGTGTGCTGCAAACGGATAAAGGTATTTAGGGACTTAGCAGTACTTAGTGACCTTAGTGCCTTAAGGTTCTTAAAGCAACACCCAAGCTAATTTGCGACTCTCCGCTCTGGCCACACTCTCTCGCTTTCTTTGTCTGCGAGAGAGTATTGCCAATGTGAAGAGTAAAATTAGCTTGGGGTGAGCCTTTAAGGCTCATACGTACGGAGTCATAGGTCTACCACTTTTATCTTTTCTCTTTCGGGATAGTGGAAATAGTATGGCTTTGCACTTAAGGATGACTTAAAATCTAAGGTCGCATTAGGCTGCCCAACTAGTATTAGGACAATTATTCGTAAAGGAACGGAAAAATCCTTGAACGGTTAACTCGCTTAAAATTCAAGGTTAATTCAAACATAACGCTAGGGTCATTAAACTACATATTTCGAACCTAATGAGCACTATTGTTAAGTCAGTAAGCCGCAAGTCTTTATGTCCTTAAAGCATAAGTCCTAAATCTTAAGTAGTTAAGTAAATTAAGTCTCACCGATTGACTGGGCGGTGGGGAGTCCTTGACGGAGTCTGCCCTTTCGCCTCCATTGAAGATACCATCGATCGCCGTCTGAGAGTCCTCCACCTCGCCATTGTCTAAAAATGAGAACATGATATCCGCATGATCTTTGATACATCCATTTATGAGGCAAAATGCCAAAAAAATTACGGCATGTTAAACCATGGAATGCTCCAACCGTTTGTACTCTCTCACTTGCATACTCCCTCTCTTTGATCATATTGGGTCTATTTTAGAATAACCATGATCAACGTCTATGGCAGGGATGCTAATCTGTGCTATCTAAAAAGAACACGAAAGGAAACGATTTCGATATTGGAAGAAGCGCAAATTTCTTTGAATTAAAAAAGCACGATAACGAAAAATTATAGCACATTTGGTCAGTCTACAAAAATGTCACAAATTTTTATCTCTATCTCAAAAAAAAAAGAAAGCGATAAAAGCGGTATTGATGTACAGTGTTGAGCAAAAAGGTCAAACTCCAAATAATAAAGGTCAAACTACAAAGTTCAAAGATCAAACTCCAAAGTTCAAAGATCAAACTACACACTCACCACTGTACAACATCATCTGCTGCTTCTGCTGTAGTCTGTTCGCGAGCTGTAGGATGTTCTCCCGAAGGAGTGTGCTCATCTGCAAGAGATCAAAGATCAATTATCAAAATACAAAGATCAAAGATCAGAGATCAGAAATGCTTATTATGAGGGCGGGAAGAACACGATGGAGCCAATACGGAAGCAACAAAATGTAATCACAATAGCAGAATATGTGTGCGTGTTCTAGAGAAATGTAATTATAAGATCAAAGATCACAGATCAAAGACGAAAGATCAAAGATCAAATATGAAAGGATAATGCAAAATCGGAGTGGAAAAGTCGTCATTATCAATTAGTGAGTTCGGAACGCCTTTTGTGTGGAAAGAATGATTGGGGTTGATAAGGGCAAGGTCATGAGAGAGGGATAGGTGAAGAGAGGAAGAGGGAGAGGGAGATGGAGAGGAAGAGGGATAGGGAGAGAGGGATAGGGACGAACACTTTTGTGAACGTATGGGAAAGGTGTAGTAAACTACAGAAAAACGTGCAGTTAGGAGAGATATCAAAAATATTAAAAAAAGATCAAAGATCAACCTTTAACTTCTCAGACATAAACCCAAATATCGTGAGAACAGAAAAGCTTAGGCCAAATATCGGAGCTAAGTATCGGAGAGACACAACCAATCGATATCAGGAAAATTTGAGCGGAGTGACGAATTTATTTGAAAG